>JAUTXW010005319.1:0-290000 GCA_030620095.1 Kuschelorhynchus macadamiae
CAATCACATGCTTTTTAGAATATTTCTGTATAAAATCCTTTTTTCGCTTCCTTTTACAAAAACAAAATCTGCTTTCTTCGTAAGTGTTTCAATTATTTTTGGGAAATGATGTAATGGAGTAAATCCATTATTCCAATGTATACAATGATAATTTTTCGTTAACCATACCGCCTGCTTGTGACAATCAGGTGAAAGAAACTCCATTGGAAAAGGCTTTTAAAAATGTAATGAGTCATTTCATAACCATCAAAAGCTGCAAGCTCTTTCGGTATAAATTTATTTTTTTCATCTTTGAATCCTTGAATATCTATAACCAATCTCATATTTTCAAAGCAGCAAATTTTTTAATGAGACTTTTTTTACTTGAATAATTTGCAATTTCTTCTTTCAGTTGATTAATTTTAAAAATAAATTTTTCAATTTGTAGTTGTAGTTTTGATGTCATGATTAAAACTAAAAGCTTTTGAAAATTTCTTTAAATTAAATCGAAATATGAAAATAGTGGGGATAAAGTTTATAATTGTTTCACAATTTTAGTAAGAGGGTTGTAGCTAAATAATTTGTCATGTAAAATAAGACAATAAGCAGAAGTATCTTTTTTAATTGCATTGTGTGTCTCAAATTCAATTCTCATTACTACGGATCCCGTTTGAATTGTTTCTTTTTGATGGGAGCAATCAATATGTGTAATAGGACTAATGTTTTTGAATTGTTCAGGATTAAAAATGGGTTCATTTGGAACACCATAGTAAGACTGTCTAAAGTTGGCAAACATTTCGTATAAAGCAGAAAATTTGTTTTCTTCGAAATTTAAGTACAAATCGTGATAAGGATATCTTTCAGAATTTAAATATACTCTAATATTTGACAAGGTAATATTGTCAAATTTACTCATATCTTTAACAATTTTCCCTTTTCTGTTTTCTTGAAAGCCAATCACAACATGACGAGGAGCTTCTAGTTTACTAGTTGTTTTTACCGGCCATGTGTGACGGGTTGTTTCGGTTAGAGAAGAATATTCAACAAGTTCCCAACTCCTGAATCCTATCAATATATCTTTATTTGATTCTAATATTTTTGATAGAGCAAGTTGTTGTGGCATATCAACTAGAATGTGAGGAACTTTCCAATAAATTTTATCGAAAGTAACCAATGGAGTGTCAGGAGCAGTAACAAGGTGTGCCGGATCTTCTTTGAAAATAACACCATCTAAATCATCAGTTGATCTAATAAGAACCAATTCCTGTTTCATATTCATAATAATTTTTCTGTAATCTTCAAAAATCCTAAAAGCATTTTTAGTGGTATGGATACGGAGAATTTTCCATCATTATCAACTAAAATTGTATCACCTTCTTTCCGATGTGGAAACCAACCTGCATTTTCCAGTTTTAAACTTTCGTTGGTATTGTGAGAAAGGTAGCTTTTTAAGGTTGATGCTAATCCAACATTTCTTATTGAATCTATAGTAATTCCGTTTAGTTCATAGCGGATTTCTCTGAACAAAAAGGCTATACCATTGTTAATAAATAGCAATTCTTTCTTATATTTACCTTCTGTATTAGTTAATTTTCCTTCGATATAAAGTAAACTATCTGATGGTAGAGTGTAAGCATCGAGTTCTTGAATTGGGATCCTTATTTCATCATTGTAATCGAATTTTGAAGAAATATATGGTTGATATGTGTGAAGCTCAGAACTGACGATGGAATTGTCTACATAAAGCTTTTCGTTTACGTTTAATATGTTCATTATTTTAAAACAGTGAAACCCAAGGATGTGAGAAATTTACGATTATCTCGTCTTAACTTGTTGGTGTTGGATTTGATACTGAACTGTTGTTTAGGCTTTTTCTTTTTATAAGTTTTACTTACTTTGTTGATAGTGGTAGGGGCAAGGCTCATCCCAAGGGCTCTATTATATCTAACAACCATTTTATATTTCACTTGTTTGTAAATGTAACCTTACTGTTATAGTTTCTCCTCTAAAACTGATAAGTTCTCCGTCTTGATCAACTATTTTAACTGTTATATTGTTAATTGCTTTGACGCTAACTGGAAAATACAAAATGGGCAAAGGAGATTCAACTATTTTATACCCTGGAGCTACAGTTGGATAAAACTGGTGAATAATATGAACAGGTTTACCATTATTGTAAGAACCGACACAAATATTACAGTCAATACAAATAGCATTCACCTTAGTTATTTTTGCAACATTATCTGATTCTTCCTCTTTCATAGCTTCTAGTATCCTGCTATTAAAACCCAACATTTTTCCTATCGAATCTTCCTTGGTAAAATCAATTATTCTACTACACATTAAAAAAGTTTTTAGAGTATTAACATTTGCTTTTAAAAGAAAAAAAATTTTTTCATTCGGAAATAAATCTTCTATACTTTCTCTTATGTATGTTTCTATATCTGTAATGTCATAAGTTCCGTCGGGAATAACAATTACTTTTTTATCTATATAAAATTTATTATATCCTTCTTTTATATTGGGGATAGTCATAAACGTTTCAAAATCAGCTAAACCCAGGTAATATTGTTTTTCATCCTCTAAATATATGGGCGGATTAAAATCAGCAGACAAAACAGAACTGTTTCCTGATATGGCAATTGTGGTAGACATTGCAGTTTATTTATGAATGAGATATTACAATAAATAATGAGTTTATATATTTTTTTGCAAAAATTTTAGGGATAGTTGACCACAGTTATATGAATTAAATTTTTGTTTATTTTCATAAGTATAAAATACATCCACTTTGCCATTCGAATTAAAATATTTGAGAAGTTCAAAAGGTGGTTTTAAATTTCCATAACTATCAAAATATATTACATTTTTGTTATTTTTAATATAAGCAGTCCAATGAGATCCTTTATTTTGTTTTTTATCCAAATTTACAATACCACATTCTTTCAGATTAATTTTTTTTGGAAGTTCATCGAGCATAAAAACACCTCTAAAGCCAGTTATTTTTAACAGCTTTACATATTTAATAATATCATTGTTCGTAAGTGCTCTTTTTGGAAAACTTATTTTGAGTTTTTTTTTTTGTCTGATTGCTTTCATTTTGACGGATCCTCCTTTATAAGGTCTAATAAATAGTCCCTTTCCTTTATATGGTCTAATATATAATCCTTTCCCTTCTTTAGAAGCATTTTCCATTGCAATATTATGTCTATGTATTTCTTCTAGTTGCTGTTTAGCTGCTTTAGCATCATTTACTGCCTTAGCAATTCCTGCCGCGCCTCCACCTAGTGCACCCAGGGCGCCAAGAATGGGAAACAAAAGAGGTAGAAATCCTCCAATTTTTTTGGGTGTTCGAATGATACGTTTTTTTCTCAATTTAAGTTTACCCCCTTTTGTATTTTTTAATCCCAAACCGAACTTTCTTTTACCCTTCATTATTCCTGCAACACTTAAAGCTGCAATTTTTTCACCAATAGAAGAATCTTTAGCTTTTACCCTATCCCAGGCTTTTTTTTCTAATATTTGGTCAGATATGTGTCTTTTTGATAAATCTTCAGTCTGAGAGTAAGATATATCATGTTCTTTGCAAGCGGAATCCAATGGATTTATACCAACGTCACCTCTAGTTAATCTTTTTTCCAAGTTGGTGCCGGGACCACAATAATTATATCCTGGTATATGAACTTCGAAAGGTAGTTTGCTAATTAATTTATTTACTAAACCAGAGCCTTTTCTATTACGTGTTTTAATAGTTTTTTTCAACTTATGGCGACCCACAGTCATTGAAGTTCTTTTTATACTAAAAGCACATTGACATTTTTCTGGTATAAATACTTTTACAGCTAAAAATATTTACTAGTGTGATTAAGAATGAGGATTGAAAAACAAAAATTCTCATTACCAGTAAATAATCATGATGAAAAAATTTTAAGTAAACAGTTGAGAAAGCATGGTGACTTATTTTGCGGTGGTTCAAAAAGAGTGCTTATATTTGGTTGCAGTGGTAGCGGTAAAACCAACGTTATGCTTACACTGCTCGAGCATCCAAATGGAATTAGGTTTGAAAATGTCTATGTTTATTCAAAGTCATTAGATCAACCAAAATATGAATATTTAAGAAAGTTGTTAAAACCTATGAAAGAAATTGGATACTTTGAATATGATAGCGATGAGAACATTATTTCACCTCATGAGATAAAGCCAAATTCCGTTATCATTTTTGATGATATTCCTTGTCATAATCAATCTATTATTAGGGACTATTTCACGCATGGAAGGCATAGAAACACCGATTGTTTTTTTATTTTTCAAGGATATTCCTCAATCCTTAAACGTCTAATTCGAGAAAATGCAAACTTATTAATTTTATTTAAACAGGACTGTTTGAGTTTAAAACATATATATAATGACCACTGTATATTGGATATGACATTTGATCAGTTTAAAAATATTTGTGCTAACTGTTGGATGGATCCATATGGCTTTCTTGTAATTGACAAAGATTGTGAAGTAAATCACGGCAGATATAGGAGTAAATTCGATTCCTTTATATATTTATAAAAGTAAAAAATTTGCAGTTTTATTTCATTTAAAACTTGTACAGCATGGATAAACGTTTAGCTCGAGAATTAATAAGATCGAGACAAGCCGTGAAGCAGAAATATCAAAGCTTGAAATTAGCTACTTCTACTGCTCAGTCCGAATTAGAACAAACTTATAGACCAATAACACAACCACTTAAACAGCTAATTTCAAGTATTGGTAAATCCGAACCATTCGATTTAAAAGAAGAAAGAGTTTCAAAGTATGAAGATTTCAAAACACCTACAAAGCTTTATAAAACATCAACTCCGACGAAAAATATTCAGAAAACAGGAAAAACTCCGTCACTCCCTACAGAACTACCAACATTTTTAAATGACAGTAGTATCACTTCTTCCTCTCCTGTAGTACAACCATTGTCATCAACTGTTATAGCAGAAACTTCAGATCCTTCTAGTGACACAACAACAAATTTAAACTTGTCAGACATATTGGAACAAACTAGAAAAACAATTCAAACCTATGTTGGTACACCATCATATAAAGATTACTTAGCAGATTTTCATGAATTACCCAGATCATATATTGATGAGGGTGTGAAAGATACACAACATAAATTTGACCATTATTATGGAATAGTTCATGACCTCGAAACGGATAAGTTTTCTTTTGGTTTAACACAGATACCGGTAGAAATTATTGGAAAAGACATTAAAGTGGGAGGAATAACGTACACAGGCACGCCAGGTTTATACGAATTGCTTTTCAAAAAAGAACCGAAAGGTTATAAGAAGGAAGATTTAGATAATTACATGAACATTCTAGCTAAAACAAATGTATATCGTAGGAATTTTGATTCAAATGAACAAGTTCAAGGAAATACATCACACAAATATGTTACAATAATAGGACCATATTTACAAAGAAAGGGGATTACAAAGACAAAAACCTTGCCAAGATTAGTTACAGCATTTAACAAACCAAAACCTCCGTTTAGAACAACTAGAGCCAAATCTACAGGAAAGGGATTAATTTTGAAAACAAACAGATCAAATACAGACTATGTATACTGGAATAATGTTAACGAAATTGTTGATAGGCTACGTTTATTAATTTCATCAAGTGATGCGGGAAATAATGCTCATAGTAACGAGATTATCTCTATTATTGAAGAATTAAGAGAAGATAAAGTAATACTATAAATAACAGCTATCAAATATAATCATATTTATTGTTTAATGAAAACTCAACATGACAGTTGATAAATTTGGACGCCATATTTCAAAACAAAATCAAGAGAGAATAAGTGACATTAATAATTTAAAAAGGAGATTAGGTGAAAATGAAACAAATAATGAAATCTTTGCTAAAAAGCTTAAGGTTTTTGATGAAAATTTTTTAAAGTATGAAAACCAGATTAAAGGATGTTATACCTCAATTGAAAACGTTAATAAACAGTTGCTAACGCTAAATCAAATAAGTAAAGATTTGCAATTTTTAAATGAACATGTTAAAAAGGAAGACAAAAAATTAAGTGATGATATCAACAAAATTAATAAAATAATGGAAACAAATATAAGAGAAGTAATAATTGAAAAACACAAGGAAAAAATTAAACAATTAAGAACTTTTATAAAAAGGTTAGATGATGAAAAAAAGAAATCAAAATAGCATTCTTAACAGTAGAACAATTGACCAACTCACTTTGGAAGAAAATCAACAATATATTTCCTTGGAAAATATAATGTCCAGTGTAATTAAGAAATTAGAACAAGAATTAAATAAAACAGAGGAGGAATTAAAAAATAGTGATAGTAGATCAACTACTTTCTTAACTGGAGAGATAAAAAAATCCTTTAATGCGTTAGAAAAGGAGATTACTAAAATTAGTAAAATTTTAAATGAAAAAAGTTATACAATACAAATTGATAAATTGAATGAATGGGAAAAAACATATAAAAGTTATATTTCGAATTATTACAAAACATAGAAAGTGAACTTCCTTAAAATTGAATAAACAAGTTTGTTCTCATGACAACCGTTAAACAACAAGTCGTTAATGAATTACATAAACCTGCTAGAAAAAACTTCAAACGCAGAAGGGTGGTAGTGAAAGGGTTAAATGATCTTTTTCAAGCTGATTTGGTTGAAATGTTACCCTATGCCAAATTTAATAAGGGATTTAAATATATCTTGATTACCATAAATGTATTTTCTAAGTATGTTTGGGCCGAACCGTTAAAATCTAAATCTGGAAAAGACGTAACAGCGGCAATGAAAAAAATATTAATCAGTGCAAAAACTCCACCAAAAAACTTGCAAACGGATAGAGGGAGAGAGTTTTTCAATGTAAATTTTCAAAATTTGATGCAACAATTTCGAATTAACCATTATAGCACGTTTTCCAATTTGAAAGCGAGTATAGTAGAAAGAGTGAACAGGACTTTAAAGAATAATATGTGGAAAATATTTAGCATTCAAGGAAATTACAAATGGTTTAATATATTAGCGGATATTGTAAAAGATTATAACAATACAAAACATTCTTCAATAGGAATGAAGCCAAAACAAGTAAATAAAACAAATGAAAATAGAATCTTGAAATCTGCATTTACTCATGCTAAAACGTTAGATATAAAATCTCCAAAGTTTAAAGTGGGTGATCACGTACGAATAAGCAAGCATCGAGAGGCATTTTCAAAAGGTTACACACCAAATTGGTCAAATGAGATATTCCACATTAAAGAAGTTAAGATGACAAACCCTTGGACATATTTAATTCAAGACGAAGATAATCAGGACATTCTGGGTGGTTTTTATGAGCAAGAATTACTAAAAGTAAAGCATACCGATGTGTACCTTATTGAGAAGATTTTGAGAAGGAAAGGAAACAAAGTTTATGTGAAATGGTTAGGACTTGATAAAAAATATAATACATGGATTGATAAAAAAAATATTGTTTAATTAAATTGAAATTAAATTTTAGTTAAATTTGTTTTATTTCTGTTCCTCACTTTATGCTTTAGCTGATACAAATTTCAAAGTCTTAATGTGCTAATTAATTTCAAATAAAATTCACATTTACTAAACTAAAATTTTATTAAGTAAAACATCAAATACAAAAAATATTAAAACGTGTCAAATATATTTTATTTCTATGTTCCTCAGATAATATCGAATCTAGAATAAGTTTACAATCATTTATTCTTTTTTCAAAACGGAGTCTATCTAAGTACCACATCTGAAAGTTACTCCTACGGGCTTGTCTGTAAGCAAAGCTCCACTTCACTAACACATGCACCTTATTGTTCTCTTCCAGAAAAGATATTGTTTTCTTCGTAATATTTTCTTTTTGATCCATTTTCATTGTTTTCTTCGTAATATTTTCGTTTTGTTCCATTTTGCTTCAATTTGTTTTCCATTTGTTCAGGATATAAAGCAAGTAATTCCATCATAGTTGAAACATTTTCACTGTTAGGATTTTCTGTTGGACTTATTATATTATAAACATGCGTACACAAGTCGCCACAATCAGATGAAATATTATTTTGAAATATTTTGAAATATGTATTGAATTCTTGCCTTTTAAGTATAGATAATCTATAATCAATAATTTCCTTTAATCTCCACAAATTGTCCAAAGACTCTTGTCCTAAGTATATGAAGTGTGAGCCTTTTGTAATTTGTAGAACAGGGGTATCATTTATTTTCTGAACCTGCAGATGAATGTTGTTTATATTCACACTGGTTTGATCAACTTGAGGAAAGTAGAAATTGTTTACAATAATTCCTTGATGAACACAAATGTCTTTCCAATTTTCTTCGGTTAGTGCGATTGAAAATCCAGTTTTTCCACCAATTACAATTTTTGGAGAAAAATCATTTAAACTAATGCCAACAAGAACAAATTTTGACAAAGAATTATTTAAAAAATAAATTTTTGAATTAAGAAGCGTTTCCAAAGGTTTATGAACCACGGCGTTGTTCATAATGACTAAACGAGACTGAAACATATTGTGTTATTCTTGTACTTAAATATTCTCATCCCCACTTTCTTTAAAGTTTCGATTAAAATGGATTAATGAAAAAATAGATTTCCAGTTTGAAATTTGTAATAAAGATAAATAATTAAAATGGTAATGTATAAAAATAATGCAAAGTTTAATGTAACGCTAATGATGGAAAAGTAATAATTTTTGAATCCGTCATAATAATTGGTACAGTTGGGGGTTAAAATTTGTAACTGATTATTTTTAAACTCTAACCTTTCTATCCAATTTGTATCAAAAATAGATCGATTTGGATAATGATACAAAATTTTAAAAAATTTACTTGCATTTTCATTTCCATTTATTCGTTCCATCCAACTAATTGTACTATTGTTAATTAATCCAATTTTCATAAATTTACAATATTTACTTAGAGTGACGTCTGTTTTATTAGAAAAACATATTTCACACTGTGTTACGCCAGGGGGATGATGAACATAAAAAACATTTTGGAAAATAAAATAAAGAAGAATAAATTGAAATCTACTGATAGTCATTAAAACAAATTAATAATTATATTCCAAATTTATTAACATTAAGCAGATACTTTCACCACGAAAGCAAAAGCAGTTGTAAAAAAATAACAATAAAATACTTAATTTAAATATATGTAAAAGTTCATAAATAAGGATATTAATAATACTATATAAAATGTGTAGCTTGAAGACTTATTTTGAATGGTTACAATTATTCGATTCCTATTTTTCCATAAACAGTTATTTAAATCACAATTCCTAGCAAATTTCTTATGCTCCACAATAGGATCATCATAACTTAACCAATCAAAAATTTCAATACCACAATAAAAACATTTACAAATATCATTGATTGAAGTATAGTAAAAGCCAGCTCCAGCTAACACTTCTGGTCTCAATTTTCCTTTCCATTTTTTAAAAGTGGAAAGTCGTTTTTCATATGTTTTAAAATAACTGTTATCAATTTCTTTGTCAAAAGTTTCTATGCACATTTTGTGAAAGACTTATGAAGACTAACTTTGGTTTCAAAAACAACAAATTTAAATACCTTATAATATCTACATAAATATATCTAAATCTTCATGTTCTGCATTCCATTGATACAAAGCAATATCCTGGTGTCCCCAAGCTAATGTATTAAAACTATAGGGAATTTTATACCGCTTATCATCTTCGGAACTCAAAGCCAATTTATTAATTAACTCTGTAAAAATTGTATGTTGTCTAGATCGAAAAACATACATTGAACAAAAGGTTTTAGAATGATTTTCAACAACATCTTTATAATGAATAAAATCCAACTGCTTTTTAATTGCACTTTTTTTAACACCTTTTGCTTTTTTTGTTAAACTGTTTTCCGTTTTAATACAATATGCTTTTGCTCCAGTACCAAAGAAAGCAGTAATGGGTTCACCAGCATATTCATCTTTGAATTTTCCTATAACTGACTTTGTAATAGGCATTTCATGAATATTATTAAATTCATAATTAGATGTGTCAAATTTGTGAATATTTTTTATCATGTCAGAATAAATATTTGGAGTTGTGACTTCTAAAATGAACGAATCGGTATCGGTGTATAAAAGTGAAATATTTTCCTGATAAAGAGGTTTTAAAAAATTATAAAAGAAATCATACATGACAGTTTTAGATATATCTAATATTGAGAAGCCTACATATATTGGTTTATTGTAAGTAACTTGAATCTTTTGCATTTGAATAGCTACCAAGTTTTCAGAAAATATTGTTAAGTCCTTGAAATATCTGCCAAAAGTAAAGTATCAGAGAGTAAGTAAACGTCGGAGTATTGACCAAGAGATTCACATTTAAACAATTGCCAAACCTTTACAGCTCTTTGGTATTCTGCATCACTGATGTGCTCATCCGTTAAAGTATTATAAAATTGGTCTTTCTGAGGTAAATTTGTTTCTTCTAATTTTAAATAATCATCAATATAACTTTAAATCTTTCTTCATCATTGAAAATTTTTTTTATTTCCTTACATTGTTCATCTTTTAAGCTTTCAGAGAGTTTTGATAAAGAATGGGATAGAAATTGAAAAGAATCAATAAACCTTAATGATATATTTTTTTTCTTAGCCTTTTGTGTCTTTTTATCAAAATAGTTGTCCACATGAATAAGCTTTTCAAATGAAATATATTTTTCCTTGTTTTGTGCGATAACTGTTAGTTGTTCTTTGTTTAAGCATAATTTTTTAAGAAATAGATGAGAATCATAATTACGCAAATTATGCAATATAACTGGAATAAAGTTAGGTATTCTGTAATTTATGTTGCAGAGTGAATGAGCTGGACCTCTATAAAGACCGGTTATATGACAATGATCTGCAACCCTGTCATTTAAAAGAGGTTTATTACAAATATGACAAACTTTTTCATAGTTATGATAAATTTTGTCCAGTTCGTTCAAAGGGATCATTTTTTTAGGAGCCTTTAAATATTTATTGTATATGTTATACACATCTCTTTCTAAAGAATTTATAAATAATGTATCACAATTTTGACCTCTATATTTTTCAAATTTAGAATAATTATCGTCGAAGGAACATTTAATGTAATAGGCAAATGAATGTGGAATATGTTCATATTGTTTTAAGGTGTATGAAGTATTAGGATTTTTATCAACATTGTCATTATTTAAAGGCTTTAAAATGCATTCAAAATCTGCATACACCACGAAAGGAACTTTCATTTGTTTATGATAATTTACAAATTTCAAAATATTATCATATGAATAGTTTCCAAACTTATCTTTTATTAATTCTTTAGAAGGTAGGTTAATTCGTAAATGATCACAATCATAGCTATTGTGTTGTAATAAATTTTCTTCTGTAGGGAAATATTGTAAACAACCATCGCAAATATATTTTTTTCCGTGATGTTTAGAAATTTGTGCAGAAACTAGTTTTGATAAATCTTTAATATAGCAATAATGAAAAGTTTTTTCATCATCATCACTTATTAACAATAAATTGACATGTTGATTTTTTTTATTCGATGAATAATAAAGTGGACCAATTACTTCATACCCCTTTTTAGGATTTATAATTTCTAATCCATATACATTAATAGAAATGTTATTTTTTTCTTCAAAAATCTTAATGTTCTTTAGCAACATTGGAAATTCTATACCTGACATATCCAAAACAGAAGAGTAGTGTGGGTAGGATGAAGTTTCAAAATCTAATCCGCGTGGTTGGTGAAGAGCAGACACAACTGCCCAGGCGAAGCAAAAGTTGTCATCATTCCTAATGTTGATCACAGCTTGACGTCTCTTGATCTCTTGAGGAAGTTCGATAAAAGATGAGGCTCTCAGCGGATTGTGCTTGTTAACATTAATTTCCAAATGAAGTAAATTCATCAAAGCCCATCCTGCAACGTAAAAATTAAAAAATTACTTTTTTTGTTGCTGTTGTAAAATCGAAAATAAATTCTTTACCTGAATCTCTTTCTGCAAATTCGTCAGCTTTCTGGTCAATAATGGTGCAGATTTGCTCTAACAGTTCTTTTTTCTGATATCCCTGGCAAATGACTTGGAACGGCGCATTAAAAGATTTGACATCATAGCTGTCGCTGCTGGGGTTAAAAGAGAAACCGAACAGTTCCATATTTAGCTTGATACATTTATGTTTCTGCAGTTCTTGATCTATTAGATGTGCAATTTTGTATTCCAAATGTTGAAAATATTCTTTCACATTTATGAAGTTTTGGTGTGAGGAAATCCTATAAGATATTATTCGTTCCCTGAATGCTGACTTGATAATTTCAACACCTTCCTCCAAGCCTATTTTGGAATTGTTCTTGTGCACACTAGATCGAAGATGTCCACCCCATAGACTTTGGTTTATATTTTTCTTGCATTCTTTACAATATTTTACAATATTTGTAGAATCTATATAAATTAAGAAAAAAATATTTTACAAAATATTTTACAAAATATTTTACAAAATATTTTACAAAATATGACATGAAAAATAAAATGTTCTTACCTTTAACAAGCTTTGGTTTTTTCAACCAACTGTTGAGTTTTGTGGAATTTCCGTTAACATGTTTTTTAATATGTCGCAGTAAATTATCCTTTCTAGTAAAGACTTTATTACATGTTACACACTTATGCATTTCTGAAGTTTTCTGCATAATAATAATAATAAAATTAATATTGTGCAATTCTATTTAGTTATAGTCAAATTTTGAAAAAAGCAATTGCATTTTTGAAGTTCTTTGTATAATAATAAAATTAATATTGTGCATTTTTATTTAGTTATAGTCAAATTTTGAAAAAGCAATAGAAATTAATTGACTTTATGAATCCATTTCTTCAAATGAGTCAACTAATTTGTCAAAGGCCTGTTTAACATAATTCACCGTACTTTCGTCTCCCTTTTTAATTGTGATCAAATTAGTTAAATTTTGAATAGCGAAACCCAGACACTTAAGGTTTGCTATTTGTTTTTTATTTTTTTTATTAATTTTAAATTTTTTTTTAATGATAAATGATGGTTTCGAAATTGAATTTTGTTCAACTGGTGAATTATTAGGAGAAATATCCGAAGTCAAATTTGCATCAATTTGTTTTTCTTGCGGATCAGAATTTACAATAGCATATGGTGAATTAATAGAAGATATAGCCGAACTTAAATTTTGATCAATTTGTTTTTCTTGCGAATCAGAATTTACAATATCATATGGTGAATTAGTAGGACAAATAGCCAAACTTAAATTTTGATCAATTTGTTCTTCTTCCGAATCAGAATTTTCACTAAACAAAAAGGGAGAGCAAATTGGTCTCGGAGAATTAATTGGCGATTTTAATGTTAAATAATTTGGATTAGATTTTTGAAAACAAACAATATCCTCATAGCTAGAATTTTGAGTTTCGTCAATGTCATTCAGTTCTTCAAGAGTTTGTTTAGTTTTTGTTGTAATTAAGTCCGTTTTGTTGTCAATAATGTCATTAAGATCGTCAAGAGTTTGTTGTTGAGTAGCTGTAAATAAATATTTTTCGTTGTTGTGTTTGTTGGCATTATTCTGAACTTGGCTATTGTAAATAATTTCATTCAAGTCCTGAATAGTTTGTTGTTGACTAGTTGTAAATACGTCTGTTTCATTGTTTTGTTGGTTTGCAAAATTCTGCATTTGAGTACATGTGTATAAGTCAAAGTCATTGTCAATTATTTTGCTACTCGATGCCAAAAAATTGTCCATTATGAAAAAAATCGTAATAACAAATAAAAATGCCACAAATGTACATAAAAATGTCACCAATATATATAAGAATTAAATCTTGCCAAATAAAAATGTTAGAAATAAAAATAAAAATTTACCAAATAGACACAATGTAAACACCAGAAAACTCGCGAGCTCTGCACAGTGTGAATGCAGAAATCAATTGCATTCGTCTCTTCGCTGAGGCGATTTTATATGCAAAAGTTAATCACATGTGTCCTACTTAAAGTTGAACGACAATCTCTAAAAACTACTTTCCCAAGCCGATCAACAACCTACCCCCCCCTCACCCCCTCCCCCCGGACCCCTGAATTTCCGAGACTAAAATCCCGGTTCCCCAATTTCGGGCTACCCTCTTCAGGTTAAGTTAAGTTAGGTTAGGTTATGTTAGGTTAGGTTAGGTTAGGTTAGGTTAGGTTAGGTTAGGTTAGGTTAGGTTAGATTAAAAAAGAAGAAAAGAAAAAAGGAGAAGGAAAGAAAAAGAAGCAGGAAGGAAAAAGGAGAAGGAAGGAAAAAGGAGAAGGAAGGAAAACGGAGAAACATATAAAAAAGAGAAAGAAGGAAGGGAGAGAAAGAAGATAAGGTGAGAGTGAGGGGGGTTTAAGGGAAGCGAAGCCCCCCTTAGGGGGGTTGGCGGAGTGAGGAGGGGGCGAAGCCTCCCCCCCCCCCCCCCCCCCCGAGGAAACTGACAGGGAAAGGGACAGCGAAAAAAGAAACAAAAAAAAAAAAAATTTAAGTATTGCAGGTAGTAAAAGTGGTGGATGATGGGATATATACTTAAGAACATCCACTCGACGATCATACAGTATCATTCGCTGTAATATCAGTTGTCGATATTATTTTATAAGCTATAACCAAAATTGTTTTTTATCAAATATATCTATCTAAATCTAAAGCTCCTAACGATGGCAGAAAATATGATTGGAAACGCTGACCAAATTGAAGAAAATAATGTGGAGAACGCCGCTCAAATTGAAGAAAGAAAAGAAATTTTTATTAACTTGGAAGGCGATTCCATCACTTATAAACATTCTTATGTAACATCGACATTAATTATATTGAGGAGGAAGAAGAAGAGATGGAGGAAGATGATCAGGAAATTGAGGAAGGAGTGGACATGGATGGACAACTGCTAAATTTAGGAACCGAGGCTGACGTAAAAGTAAGCAAGTTTAGGGCTAGTGAATTATTTAATAATTTTGAAGAAAAAGATGTATGTGTTATACAAAGCTACTCTAAAATTGAAAGTCGAAGACTAGGAACATTTGCTATTTGCCTTCCTTGTAGTGCAATTCACATGAGATATTTACGGAGAGGGGAGTCCGATCATGTGAGCTGCCACTACAAAAGAGCTTATGTTGTTAGTGCTTCTGATTTACATTGTGCTATTTGTAGGATACATCTTTTTCTACTAATTCCTGAACATGCTTGCTTTTACTGCAACAAAAATGAAAAAAAGAGATAGAAGATTATGTTGTTAAATATTAATAATAAACATAGTTTGTAAAGGTGATGGGTAGATTATTTCAACAATATTAATTTTAAATATAGGTTATAAACGTAATGGGTAGATTATATCAAAAATATTAATTTTAAACATAAATTGTAAAGATAATAAGTAGAATACGTCAACAATATTAATTTTAAAAAATGTCAACTGTTACTATAAGCGGTTATATATTTTCATTGCTATATGCAAAATACTTCTTTTTATTCTAACATCTGACACTGTATTTGTAAATGAAATAGCTAATCATATGTAAAAAAAAAGTGTCGATTATGTCAACTGCCACTAGAAGCACTCATATATTAGCATAACATTTTGTTAACGCTTGTTTCTGTATTCAATTGAGTTTTCTCTTACTTGATGCAAATTATATTAATATTATTAGTATAATTAAAAAGTAGTAGATTAGGCTATGCCGGTCCGACAATCAAAACCGTCATTTTTACATGTAAATTCCCATAAGAAAATTTAAGCTTCCATTTGCAAAAGTGGTACCATTTTAGGGCGTGGCACTTTTTGTGTAAACCCATAACAATTGTTTTGTTATGTAATGTGAAAATTAGTATGTATTAAAAAACTTGTTAGATCATTGTTGTCGTTTCAATATAGGAAAAGGAAAAAATGTGTGTCAATTATTATATATATTTACATTTACTTTTTTTTACAAAATTATTTGTTACCAGAGTTTTCACACACACAAATTATAAAAAATATTATCCTCTTTTTAAAATTACAACAAAATGATGTCTAATTACATCTTTGAAGATTTGTACCAAATAGTAATATCTAGTGCGACATACAGGACAATTGTTTACCATTATAGAACAACCATTTTCATCATTCCATCTTAAAATACATTTTAAACAAAAAATGTGGGAACATGTATTTGGTCTACATGAATCATAATATTCGATTATTTCAAAACAAATAGCACAAAACACTTTTTTCTCTTCACTCTCAGTTTTATTCAAATTTTTTAAAACAATCCCATTATTTTCTTCTCGAACTAATGGTATATTTTCTTCTTGAACTCCTGGTATAATTTCTTCGAGGCTAATTGTCTGAAGCGGAATGGATCGATTTCTTTCTCCAACTGATTCACTCATTTTATTTTAATATTATTATTAATAGATTTATTCAACAGATTTTTTTCTTTTAACAGTCACTCGTACCTTAACATACTAAAATGATCTTGATGCACCTATTTATAAGACTTAAGAATGCAAAATCAAATGTGGGAGAACAAAGAGAAAAAATTAAAAAATATGATGCGAATGAGAATAAAAGGGGAGGAAGTTAAGAATGAGGGACATGAGAGAGAGGAAGGGGAGGAGGAGGAGGCGCTCCCCTATTATAACTACTCAAAGTAATGTGTTTCGAATATGGAATCGCTATCTCCAGACCAATTCACTGAGTGATAAACCTAGGAGCGGTAGAAGACATGTTTCCAATCAACGGCATAATCGCTGTATCCACTTAAAAATGCGGCGAAATCCTACTATGGCAATACCAGCTCTCCAAAGAGATGTGAGACATAATCCATGTTGTCGGGACAATAACTGGTCACAGATACATAAGAGAGATTCATCCTCACGTAAGGCTATGGCGAGGAGCTGTTTGGGATTCTTTCGTTTTCATTAACGACAATGCCACACCTCATCGCACCAGAGTTGTAAATGAGTATCTTAAAACTGAGGTGATCAATCGTTTGGACTGGCCTGTCCTATCTCCAGACATGATTCCCATAGAACATGCTTGGGACATGCTTCACAGGGCAGTTTTAGCACGTAGAAATCCACCCAGAAGCCTACAAGAGCTTGTTTATGCTGCTTAGGAAGAATGGTAGAATATCCCTCAACAGCATATCATCAATCTGGTAAACAGCATGGGTAGGCATCTCCAAGCTTGCTTTATCTACTTACATGGTCACAGTCTTCCGGTTCGTCTCGTCGAATGCAGACCGCTGTGTTATTAACATAAGTGGTGCCACGTGTTCGGTTTTGCTGCTTTATTTCGGGGGGAAACGGGAGACTCAACCGCTCAGTGTGGAAACTAACGACCCCGCTAGAAAGGGAGCAGACGCTGTGAACGTGTGAGGCCTAGTTGTTCCTGCATTCTATCCCGTTCGTCTGCCGCAGTTCTACATAGAATATTAGCGTAATGGCCGCTACGTGGCGGGAGTGGGAGGGGTAAGATGATAGCTTGAAAGAAAGGGTCATCTCGCGATATCAGTAGTACTCTCAAGGGGCATCTAGTGGAAGCCAAGATGCATTTCAAAATTTAAAGAGGAAATATTAAAAAGCTTCGGGGTATTCGGGAGCTTAGAGCTCGCCATCCGGATATCCTACCGATAACGTCTCCAAACTGGAATAAGGTGCAGGGTCGGCGATTTAACGACTCTGAGCCCCGGACGGAGAGCAATCTGGCAAATGGACTAGTATCCGCGCCAACAATCTAGCAATTCAATTCAAATTACCTACATGGTGGAAATACCCTTTAGTAGAGTTTACTTTTTATACAAAATTACTTTACTTTAATTTATATAAGAATACTTTTTTGAAAAAAATTATTAACAATAAAATAAAATAAAAATAATAAACAATTGAGGTTTTTTTGTTGAAAATGGTCAATTAATTAGTCTCTGATCTAGTTTTGATGAAATGAAGTTTATTATCGAAAATTCAAGGTGATGCAAAACTTTGAAGCTATATTTATATAGTTAAGGGATAGGATGATAAAACGCGCTTCGTGTGGTTATCCGACCGTCGACAGCCGGTTTTAAAAAAGTTCCTTTATAAGTTTCAATGTGCTATAAAATCTGTTAAAACGCTGATTTTTTTTAAATTTCTCTCAAATTGATTTTAGTTTCTTGTGAGATAATTTTAAGGTGTCTAGAAGTTTGCAAAATGTACCGTTTTTTATTCACCGAGTCTTTTGCACCAATGTCTAGGAAATATCCTGAACCCTCTTTTTGAAGGTTGTTAATTAACAAATATTTCTAAGTCAGTCCAAAGATCACCTGTAATGGGAGGATAAAGTCTATTTTTTAGAACGCTGACAACACAAAGAAAAATATTTGGCATGCCTGTTTTCATTTTTTTTTGATAGGGTGACCAGATTTCTGAACCAAGTAAAAAAATAGCAATTACAAGGGACAATAGGAGAAGTTTTGGGGGACACTTTTCAGTGGGGGGCGCATGTTGAAAATGAAAAACAAATGGTCACTCTGTTTTTTGACGACTGCGTAAAAAGTATAATACCCATAGTCTTAAATCGGTTTAAGCCATACTTTTAAACGATTGGGATTCAAAAATGTTTTACTTACAAAGCACATTCTTTTTTATTCGTTTTAAAAAGGGAGGAACGTAGAAGTCTTATTTTAAGGCAGCCTCCCTTTGAAAGGGTTTCACCTGGGCTTCAATTTTTTTTTACAAAATAGGTTTTTTTATCTGTTTTGAGACTCTAGAAATATATATGTAGTAATTTTTTTGCAAAAACAACTACCCATACACACGTACAATCAGATCAATTATTTAAAGTTTGCGTCAAATGTTTAAAATCATGTTACAACAATCCAACCTAACTATATATGTTTAAAAACTGAGCGCACAAACTGATAAAGAAAAGTCTAGGTGCCAGTTTATGAGTAAATTTAGCGCATCCAATGTTAATTTAAAACAATACCGTACAAAAATTATCAAATTTCTTGTTTTCAATTTGACTTTTTTACATATTTTGTATAGAATATATCGGTTTGTCAAAGATCGCATTTTCATTTAATCGTTATCTACCACTTCTCCAGTTTGAATTAGTATTAATTTTAGCCATAAGAATAAAGCATATCGATTGGTTTGCTATAAACGCTCAATAAAACGATGACTTTTTAGTACTAAAAGTATACCTAAAACAAAATTTTGTTATGTGAGCTAAGCTTTACTTTCTTATGAGAGAGATACCAGGTAAAAGTAAAGGAAATAAAAAAAAATTATGCCTAGAAACAACACTTTTTCAAAATTATTACTGAAGAATTGTTAAAATTGTACCTAACGGTTTAAATTTTGCAATACAATGAGAAATACCTTTCAAATAGAAAATTACATTTGTAGGCATATTTTTTCTTCATCATTTTTGTCCTGTTTGCGTTTTCGCTCAAAATCTATATTAATTTATCTACAAATTAATCTGGAAAAAATGTTCGAATATCAGGGAACAACTGGGAAAGTCAGACAATTTTAAAGAAGATTGACAGTACGATCAACGCATGCTGAATCTTGAAAATGGCAAGTGCAAAATCCAAATATATAGCAAGTGGTATGAAATATTTTCGAAAAAAGCTTAATAAATCCAAAACACGCAGCATTGTTGTGGCTACTGTAAAACCAACCATTTTATTTTCTCGTCCAATCTTTCAACCTTCGTCTTCAACTATGTCGAACAAGCTTGTTCTAATCAAACCAACAAATCTCCATTCCGGGAAAATGCACACAAATACACGTTATAAAACATGATCGATACCCTATTCCGCCTTATTTGCAACTCGCTTTGAAAACAGTCGAATGGATATGACGAATTGACATCTTTATATATCTGTTGGTAACCAGACCATGACAAAGATGTCAGAAAATCTCAAAGCACACAAACGCGGATGATTGAGAGCTTTAGACCCTTTCGATGGCATATTGCAAAGAAACAGCAAGAAACATCTTTATTGATGTGTAGCTCGGCTGACACGGCCTTGCGATCTGCAACAGTGGTCTCTCGTCTTTATTCAGAAGAAGAGTTACATTAAACCTGATGTCTAGTGACTATAATTGACCTATTCATGCTAATATATTTAAATTTGATGTCTGGCTTACCCGTGCATCGTGAATAATAGATAAAATAACTGTAGGAATGTATTACTCAATTAAATAATGGTTCCTAATGTTTTGGCAAATATAATACTTTTTGGTGTATGTCCTAAACTTAAGATTTACAGGCAAGAAAAAACAAAGTAAATTTGGCATGTTTTTTTTGAAAATTCTAATGGTTTCTGAATTTGAAAAAAGTAGTTTCGGTTTTTAAAAAGCTCTAGGTCCACCAGATGGAGCCCATTTATACAGAAAAACCGGTAAATTTTCTTTACCGGAAACTACCGTCTAATCTTTCGTTTTATGAGGAATAGTTCAATATTTTATTCGGCGACATTTTATTCCATCATATTGGATTCCTACCAATATTTTACCAGTTTCTACTTATGCCTTACTTGATTTTTGGGCATAATTTGAAATAAATTCAATAAGTAAAATTTACATTAACACTCCGCCATTTTGTTACGTTATGTTGAATTCGTACTAGTGTATCCCCATATCGCATTTAATTTCTTTTCAAAAATTAAAGGCAATTGATAAGATGGGTAAATTGGATAATTAGTGTTAGTGCCATCTTGTTTCGGCGTATAGGATTTCTACCAAAATATTACCGTATTATGACCCTTAATTTGACTAAAATTTGAAGTCAATCTGATAAGTAAAGTAAGTAATAAAATTGGTACAACACAGTTTTACTAGTTCATCTCTATACCACAATTAGTTATGGCACATAATTTGGAATCAGTCCATTAAGTATGTATTTTGTTGCGCCATCTTCTAGTCGTACCAAAATTTCATTAGTTGATTCCTACATAATACTTGACTTTTGTGCAAAATTTGAGATAAATTGAATAAGCAGCCTTTAAAAAATAGTTTTTATAGCAATTCACTAGGGCGCCATGTGGTTTCGCCATATTGGATTTTTACCAAAAATACCGAGTCATCCCCATAGGACCCTTAACTTTTGACCAGAATTTGAAGTCCATCGGGTAAGTAGTTTTTTAGCTATGTCGCGAACAGACAAACCCATAGACAGACAGACAGACCGGTGGAATTGAGAAAACATGTTTTTCAGCATCCAGGAACCCTAAAACGTGAAGATCTGAAAAAATCTCGGACGGTTTACTCCCTTTTACGAGAGAAGTAATAAAATGAATGATAATTTTGCTGCAAGATCTGAAGTCGTCAAGTGAATAAGAAAAAAAAATACGATGGGTTATTTAGACATTTTATTTGACCACCATTTTGAATTCGTGCCACAATACTAGTTTATCTGTATGTCACACTTAACACTTGCACAAATTTTGAAATTTTTTAAAAAGTTTTTTCTTAGGCTGATTTTTTAAAAAAATTATTAGGTCGCCATTTTATTTTGCTGTCTTGGATTGGTACCAAAATATTAGAGATTGATTCCTATGTAACACTTGATTTTTGTGCAAAATTTGAGGTAAATTGCGCAATTTTATTTTTAGTAATATTTTTTTTAACATTTGACTAGACCACCATTTTGTTCGGCAATATTGGAATTTTTACCAAAATATTATCAGATTGTCCCCACACAACTCTTAATTTTTGACCAAAATCTGAAGTCAATCTGGTGTGTAGTTTTTACCTACGCCGCGAACTGACAGACAAAAAGACCGACAGACAGACAGACCAATAGAATTGAGAAAACACATTTTTTTGACATCTAAGGACGCTAAACAAAACTGTAACTTTTTTCAATACAAATATTTCATTTGTTCGCCATTTTATTCCGCTATTTTTAATTCGTACCACAGTTTTACCAGTTCTCTATATCACAATTAATTTCTGTACAAAATTTTAAATGAATCTATTAAGTAGTTTTTCCTGATAAATATTTAAGTATTTTATTAAGTTGTAATTTTGTTTCACTATGTTGGATTCGAACCAAAATTTTACCAGATGATTCCTACATAAAACTTGATTTTTGTGCAAAATTTCAAATTAATTGGATAAGTAAGTTTTAATAACAATGTTTTTAACATTTCATAAGGCCCCCAGTTTGTTTCGCCATTTTGAATTTTTACCAAAATGTTATCAGGGCGTCCCCATATGACCTTTAACCTTTGACAAAAATTTGAAGTCAATCGGATAAGTAGTTTTTTAGTTATGCCGCGAAGAGATAGACCGACAGACTGACAGACAGCCCGACAGAATTGAGAAAACGTAGTTTCCGGCATCTAGGATCCCTGAAACGTAAAGATTAGAAAAAACCTGGGAGGGTGATTTTTTCACAGTTACAGGACTTCCCCTTTTACGAGGGATGTAAAAATTTCAAACATCAAATAATAGTTTATTCTGAGGGGTATGTGGCTCCAAGATTAGTAAATTTTGTAAGATATTAACAGAGTGGTGTGGTAAGATTTCTATAAGAATCGGTATTTGGGGGGTATTTGGGAATCAAAATTATGAATTTTTTATCGACATTTAGACATTAAAAATGGCGGTGCCAAAATGGCGATCGATTTTTGTCATTTATGCTGATTCGACTAACAATTGGTATTTGTAGGTTCTAACAAATGCAAATTATAAATTTTTAGATCTAAATTTGAAAATTCGAAGAAGCGATGCCAACTTGGTGGAAATTTTTTTTCATTTGTGTAAATTGGACTGAAAAACGATATCTACGGGTATAAAAAGTGCAAGTAACATAACAAACACATTTTAATATTGTGCAGATTATACTTAAGATATGTTTTAAGGGTATTTAAAAGTCAAATTCTTGTTTAGTTTTTTCATTCTTTTAGCATCAGTAATATACAATCTTTTCCCAGTAGTCTATGAGTTCGTTGTGTTTCTTGTGATATGTGTTATGTGGTATGGTCCAGTTTAATCTGCTTGTACATTTTTTATCTGTTAAAAAGTCATTCATTTTTTGCTATAATTATCTGAATAGGAATGAACTGGTAACGTTTTGGTATAAATATAAGATAGCAAAACAAAATGGCGGCCTAATAAAATATTTAAAAAAGAGCCTGAAAAAAACTACTTATTAGATTGATTTCAAATTTTGTGCAAGCATTAATTGTGATAGAGATAAACTGGTAAAGCTGCGGTACGTCAAGATGGCGAAACAAAATAGCGACCAAATAATTTTTTTTTAAAAATCAACGTTAAAAAAATAATATTCAATTGATTCTAAATTTTGCAGAAAAATTTAGTAGATATAGGGATAAACTGGTACGAATTCAACATGACGTAACAAAATGGCGGTGTGTGCCAATGTAAAAACTACTTGGTGAATTTATTTTAATTTATACCCAACAATCAAATGTGGCATAATTAGAAACTGATAAAATATTGGTAGGAATCCAATATGATGGCACAAAATGGCGCCCAATAAAAATGTTTGAAAAGACAGTAATGACTATGTACTGAATTAAATTGGGCCACACTATTCCTAATAGAGAAATAATAACAACGAGGGAAGTTCCGGGTAAACGTGTTTTTTAGTTTATTTTTGTAATTTAGCAAAATATTTTTTTTTAAGTTTTTGTTCTTATATAAACTTTTTCATTGTTTGTCAAGTCAAATTATTTATTTCAGTTTCTATGTTGCAAATTATGTTGTTGGTTGGCAGATTTATTTCACTATCCATTTGCATAGCAACCCCAGGCTGTAAACTCAATATTTCCTGCGCAAAGTTAGGACATTTTTCGTCCATTAGATTTTCAATCCAGTTGCTGGTTTGTTATTTTAAATGTTTATTCTTTAAAATAATGTTATTAATTTTATTAGAATTATTTTATTTTAATTTTTTGAAAAAAGCTTTCACACCTTTATTTCGTGTCCATTTTGTATTAGTATGCGATTTCGTATGGAAGTTTGAAAGAAGTTCTTTTATTTTACTTTTTAGAAAATCTACATCCATATTTGATGGGTATAGGCATATAGTTGTGTCAGTTATTAGTAACTTTGTGGTTAACAAAATAAACAATAAGTATATTAAAAGAATTAACGCTGCGCTTTTATAAAATGAACTTTTATAAAAAGTAAAAAAGTCGAAATTGAGCGCCAGATGTATTGAAATCTATATATATTTGTGACTAATTTTTTGTTCTACATTTATATAATTGTATGAAAGCCCAGTATTTATATTCTTTAGTAACTTATTTATTTTCTATTTGTGTATTCGACTTCTCCTGTTGAAATTTTCTGTACATCATATTTAAATAAATAAATATACAAATAAATGTATCGTTTTTTTCCAACAGTCACCCACTTACAGAAAATAAAAAAAATACTTTTGAAACAAAATTAACGCAATTAAATAGAAACAAATATACTATGAGAGCTACAGAAAAGCACTTACACCCTAATCGAAATTAAACAAAAAATCAGAGAACGGTAAAAAAAAAAGTAAAATATGTACAAAAAAAATAAATCAGTTAACCAGCCTCATGTGAACACTCAAAGAGTCAAAAATCTAAATTATAAGAGATACATCATTTCTAAAGCTTTTGCAGTTCCTGAGAATAAAACCTAAAGTTCTTGAGTCAGATTTAATAACATTCATTATGTGAGTTCTAAAAGTAAATATCTGATCGAAGGAAACACAAGGGTTTTTTAATTCGCTACAACGAGAAAGATTATTCAATTTTACCTTATAATCATACTGTATACATACATTTTTTCTACCAATGTAAAAAACCACAAATCATTTAGAGATATTCAGATTAAGTTTATTTATATGACTTATACTATTCAACTCACTCTCAAGAACTGACAGTCTACCGAGTAATCAATACTAGTATATATTTTTAAATCGTCGGTAAATAACAATTTTGAACAATTAAGTTTGTATGCTAGGTCATTTATAAAAAGCAAGGGTCCCAAGGTAAAGCCTTGTGGAACTCCAAACGATACCAAATATTCTAAAGATCTAAAGCCCTTGATTTCTACAAACTGCTACTACTCAGTCAACTAATACTTCAACATACAACAACTGCAGCAGAAGAAAACCATGGTCTACCTGATCGAAAGCCTTTTGGAAATCCATATAAACATCAACTTGGCCAGTGTTATCAAGTGAGGAGTAAATATATTGAGACAAACAATTCAGATTTGTGTCATATAATATTTTTTTAACTATGAATCCCTGCTGATCAGGGAATATTATAGACCTAACCTGACTGAAAATCCGTTTGTATATACATATTTCAAAAGGCTTAGAGATATTTAAAAGAATTGAATTGGGCCTATAATTGCGCCACTTTGATGGATCACCTTTCCTTAATACAGGCATAACGCGAGCTAGGAAAATGATTGTACTTAACTGAGAGGTTAAATATGTACATCAAGGGGCTAGATGCAGCTCTGATACAGTTCTTTACAACAAAACATTGGGGGATTGAATCTGGTATGATGATTAGATCTTGTATAAACACTTCAACACTACCATTGCATATAATACCCGGCACTCTTGAGTGACCCCTTTTTGTTTGAATAAACGACTAAAACTCAGAACTGTCATTAAAAATATTATTTTTAGTTTTTTGAATAACATTTTTAAATTCAGTCTTTATTAACATTTTTAGATTCACTCGAATGTTTTTAAAAATGTTATGATAATAATCAGTTCTAAATAATTTGTATTTTTTATAAGCAGATTATCTATTTTTAATAAGACTGATAATATTTTTGGTATGCCAGGTAGGGTACCGTCTCCTTCTATTAATTTTGCGTGGAACATACTGGATGAATACAGTATTAAAAATACAATAAAACTCTCACAAGCTAAGTCTATATTAGAGAAGTTTTATAATTCAGTCCAATCCACATGAAGAATATTGTCATACATTAAGGGAAAGTTAGCCTTCCTAAAATTAAATGGCTAGACACTACTTTTACAAACATTAAAAACCCTGTAATAATTTAGATTACATTCTATAACAAAACTAAGTGGGGGGTGGTGTTTATCCACCCTTGACATTGCCACTTCATCCTCTGTAATATTACATTTGAAGTTTGACAATATCAAGTCTAACATAAGACCGTTAACATTTTTTATATTGTTAAACTGATTTAGTAAGCTAGAATCATTATTACTAATACCAAACAAGCGAGCATTAAAATCTCCTCGTCCGTCTTTAACCAAATCGTGTAGCTTCGAAAAAATGCTCATAATAAGCATTTGTATTGGAAGGAGGAATATAAAAAACAATTGCCGTTAGAACAAAGTAAGTTACACTTATTTTGCACCCCATTATATCTATTTGAGAAAATTGATTCGAAATTCCAGAAAGGTCAATGGGAATGGGCTTTGCTGCAGTCAAAACTCCTTCGACCATAGAGGCATCGCCCATGTTTGCCTTGAAAATTCATTATATAAAAATTAATTAGTCAAAAACTATTAAAATAGTTAGTTTTGCATTATCAACACCTAAAAGTTTGCAAAATATCGCATCATATAGTAATATCTAGAAAAAGCAATAAAAAACAAACGTTATAAAGACTCGTCCTTTAAATTTTCTTGTGGACCAAATCCTGTTGTGTTCCTATATATTTATTATTATTTGAGTCTGATGATATCGCTATGTTTGGCATTGCAGCGAGGCGCGTGTTTTCCTCTTATTGAATCAATTACTAGCCGCCAAGGGTTGGCAACACTGAACACGAACACAGTCATTTCGCGCCTTGGAAAAAGGAAAAAAGAAGAACTTTTCTACGTGTGTTTAACGACGGACCCAGACCGACTATTGAGGACGAGCGCTAATATGACCATATCCAGAGGCGTATCCAGGTTTTACTCTTTGTTTGCTGCTCATCCAATCTTGTTATTTGTGCTCAGTGTCTTATCACCTTTTTTGTGTTTATTGATAGCGATATGTACTATGTCAAAACTCAAGTATATATCGAAAACAATATTTAATATATTCAGTATTTAAAATACGTACACGAAACAAAAAAATAAATTTTGTAATAAGTAGAGATGCCGCCGAGAAGAGAGAGGGACATTTTGTTTTGCTACGGAAAACCAGACGAGATGACAAAAAAGTCTTTTCTCATCGAGAATTTTTCATTTTTCTCGATTCTTTTATTTCTTTTAATGTCAAAATAATTTAGTGGTATTATTTTCCAACTGAATATTTTTCTCGTTTTTGAATAAAAATAAATTGATGACCCGGGGAAAGCTGTCGAAATATGTCGAAATATTTTTATTTCTTTATCATGGGTCATTAAAGTGAAAAAAAAATAATTTAGCTAATAATATTAATAATATATGTTTCTAAACTAACATATAATAAAAACGAAAAAGATTTTGAAAAAAATGGTTCTTTAATTCAGATATTTCTACATAAAATTTCATTCAAATGCCAAATGACAATAAATAATTTGTTTTTTGTTACTGTAAGCATGGCAAAAATTTGAAAGTTTCAAATTTAAAGGTTAAGAGATTGTTCATATTTGAAAAATTATGTCATAAAAACGATACTGTTCAAATTTTAGGTAAAAACAGTAAACATAATCTTACTATTAGGAAAGCAAACTTTAGAATCATTCTTATAATTAAGTACAATTGTAATTATTATTATTAGTGGAAAATTTTGTTTGATCTAATATCAAATATAAGAGTAAATTGAACTTACATTTTCCATATCTGTTTCTTTTATAATTCTTGCTATTTCTAGAAACTTATTTTGGCGCTATTATTTTCTACGAATATTTTAGTTTCTTGAAGATTGCACGTAAGCAATGGCACCAAAAGAACATTTTTTAGAAATGGTCCATCGTTTAAGGCAGTTTGTTTCGTACATCAAATCTAGAATAACGTACCTTGAGAACGAATATATTCCACTCTTTTGAATTCCATTTTTTATTATGTCCTTATTTAAGTTTCTCCACAATTGGAAAAGTCTTTTTTTTTTGGCAATTGTAAGTCAATGTGTAGCCGTTTCACTTTATCAATGCTTGATCCCAATATGTCTTTAGTGACTCAAAAATACTGAGGTCCGGAGGTTGGAAGATATGGCTAGAATGCGGAGGTAACTTTAAGAGGGTCACGTCTGTATGAGATACAATCTCTATTAACTAAATGCGTAGGTGAGTAAAGTGTCTATCATATAATAAAAGCACGGATCGGTCATAATCTAATAGCTCTAATAGCTTTTAAAAAGATTTTCACGAAATAGTTTTCGAAAACTTCGTCTCCATCCAGTCATTAGTTGTGGCTGCATATGTAGTTCAACAAAACTGGAATGCCGCTGATCCCAAATATGTTTGCCTACAAAGATAATTAGTAGCGGAGC
Organism: Kuschelorhynchus macadamiae; assembly: GCA_030620095.1. Lineage (NCBI taxonomy): Eukaryota > Metazoa > Arthropoda > Insecta > Coleoptera > Curculionidae > Kuschelorhynchus > Kuschelorhynchus macadamiae. The sequence continues at coordinate 28,422 of JAUTXW010005319.1, forward strand.
TTTGTCTTTATCAGCGGAAGCAGTTAATAAAACAGTTATATTTTCTTTCTCAGGAATTCATGTTCTCGCACGTGGCAAGTTTTTGCCACCTATAACTTTGGTTTTGGCAGGATCGATACAAAAGTTTCTATCTGGTCTATTTAGTAGTCCCAACTCCTTATTATGTTTTCCAAAAAGGTAAAATATACGTTAATAATAAATGGGTTGTAATTTTTCTTGGGAGCTATCTCTACGCTTTGAAGTTTCTTTATTGACAGGTTGTTTCTTTTGACGAATCCAAGGTACCAATCTTCACTAGGGGTCCCATCTCTAAAAAGGGAACGAATTGCCCAACTAGTTTAAGTACCTCCTTTCTGGATCATCCAAAACCATATTTTTACATTTTTGAGAATGTTTTGTCTATATGTTTTGGATTTAATTCCACGCCGTCACTTAATGTGGTCAAGTATAGTGTTCAAAGGAATGATGTTTTTTACTCGCTTGATAAGCATTTAGACGTCCGGCTTTAATTAATTTACAGCTTCTTTTTTTTCGCGAGTATATTGGCCCCTATTTGTTTTCCTGATGGATTTGCGAACCTTATATTTCCTACAAAGGAGGAAATTTTGACGTTTTAATGATAATTTGACCCCAAGTTTTTGCAATATAAACCAATGATTTTTTCTGCTCCTATAGTAAACATTATCTTACGTACAGTTTACTCAATAAGTAAAACCATTCTTATGCACAATTATGCTTAAAGAATAATAAGGTACAGTTGTGCGTTATGATGCATATTGTGCATATTAATATATGTCAAATATGGTATGTTAGGTTAGGTTAGGTTAAAAGTGAGAGGATCAAAGCGGCCCACTGCGACTTTGTGGTCTATTGTGACTTACACTTATGTTTACACTTCCCCAAGTAACTATAAAAATTCTCAATAAGTCTTATCATTGCATCTGGGGAGGTTTTCTTCAAGTCTTCGGGCAGGAGGATATCTGTACCAAATATATAGAACCTGATCCTAGCAGCGGCCGCGCATTCACACAGCACATGGCTGACTGTCTCGTCATCCTCCATACATAGACGGCACCAGAGTGAATCAGAATTCGTCTTCAAGCCCTATCTTGTGCATGTGGTGTCTTAGACCACAATGGCCAGTGTACAGGCCTTTGCATGGGATAGACCTGGCAGTCCAAGTCAATAATGATTAGCTTTTTCCTCAACCAAGTCCAAAATAGCACGCTTGGCCGTTTGGTGGGTTACTCCTAAAGCTGGTTCAGGTTTCACGCATCTTGTCTCTGCTCCTTTCTTTGCTAGAAGGTCCGCAGACTCAATTCCCTCCAAACCTGCGTGTCCTGGTATCCAGATAAGAGCAATTTTATTGTCGCTCCCTAGACCAACAAGTGCCTTGTGGCAGTTGTTTTGGATGTACAATGACTCGCTTCAAGTGGTTTAAGAGCCGCTTAACTACCCAAGAATATTTTGATCGTTTTATGTGTTATTTGTTGATTCTGGAATATTGTAGCACACAATTCGATAGCATAGAGTTCTGCTTGGAATATTGAGATGTTATTGCCCAGGCTTACTGACAGATCAACCTTCGGACTTACCCCATAGATTCCAGCTCCTACACATTGGTTTTGGAGCCATGTGTGAATAGGCACAGTTCTCCTTTCAGTAGATCAGATTTATTCTGATCCCACTCCTGTCTCCCTGGAAAGATCACGGAGTAGGGTTGCTGTGTACTAACAGTTTTTGGTAGCAGGTCCGATAGCATTCCTAACATGTAATGGTTTTTCACAATTTTCAGCATGTTGGATGATTCCATGTGACTCGTGCTATCCACCATGCTGTTGGTAACATGGTGAAATCTGTATGTTGTCTGCATTGCTTCCCCTTCCACAAATAGTTGGAGTGGTGGAAGTTTCAAAAGGAGTTCTATGGCCGCTGACGGGCTGGAGCGAATCGCTCCTGTAATTGACAGCGACTGCAATTTCTTTGTTTTCTAGAGAGTTGTTTATGCTCTCAACAAGATTGTTGAGATCCAGTTCTGTTGATTTGCCCATTTGATAAGTATACTAAAGCGAATGTCGCCTGAGAGCTATGTCCCTGATGTGCTCATCGAGGATTCTCTCCAGACTTTTCAACAGAAAAGAGGTTAGACTTATTGGTCTAAGCGAACTTGGTAGAGGATCATTTCGACCCACTTTAGGTATATATATTACCTTAGTTGCAGACCATCTGGCCGATATATAGTTCCATGCAAGACTTGCTCTAAATAGTCTTTTTATGATAGGAAGGAGTGCGTCCAACCCGTTTTGTATCAGAGCTGGAAAGACACCTCTCGAGGATTAAGCCTATATCACTCTTTCGAATAGCGGTACTCGCTGTCACTGGTAACGTAACATTCGAAAATAATGTGTAAGAGGCTTTTTACTGCCGTCCTAATGTAATATACTATTAATAGCTATAAAGTAAATTATGTTATATTTATTAATAAGTTACAGTAAACCTACTCTGCACTTGCCTCTCCATATGGGGTTAGTGCAGACCAATAGGCACTTTTCGCGCCACTTTGATCTGCTCTTGTCCCGGACGAGAATTTAAGAGTGGCAAGAGTAAATTACTAGTTTTTATGATGATTAATATTTCTTTACTTATCTTAAACTCGTAACGTAGCCTGTGGTAGGTCCCTCATGTACCAAAGTGCAATTTTGTTAGTATTTTAGTAGATACTCCTGCTTAACGAACTTGCGCCATCTGCGCACTTACCCCAGTGCGCCTTAAGTCACTTTTATTTTGGAATACCACGATCAAGTTATACTTGGCCTATAATTTATTTATTTTTAGTAAATACAGGTGTGAGCTTTTGGTTGAGTGAATGAGAAAAGGATGTTTAGATTTTATAAATAAGCGACTCATTTTCTACAAATATAACAATGACTGTTGCTTAAAGTTGTAAATGAATCTGACTAAAAAACTCCTAGGAACTGTTGTTCCGACTGGTCCTGATCCTGTACAAATACGCCCAAGAAATCATCCTCTGTTAAATTTTTTTCGTTGAGGGAGTAAATCGGGGGGCACCTAAAAGTATTAACGATATTTAAAGGAATGAACGTCTTTTCCATAGCTTCTTTGGAAAGTTCCAAAATATTGTAAATCTGCATAGGTTTTCCTGGTTCCATAACATTAAACCATCTGCAGCAACATTGAAATATGTTTTAAATAGTCCTTAAACAGAAACATCAGGCGGCTGCAATTTGTGATTGCTATGTGGAGGCAGTGTAGATATTCTTTCTTCTTAGCATGTTCTAAAAAGTGTTTGAAAAAGTATCAACTGTTCAACGTTTTCACTGGTCATCCATCCACTTGGATGAGCTAACCCTTGATGCCAGTTGGTCAACCTTAAAATAAAGAAAATAATTTTAGTAATAAATTGTTATTTTAATCACTAATTATTATATTCCACTTTTAACTTAATGTTACGCACATTAAATCGTGGAAAAATGTAAAACAGCGGAATAGTTTGTCCAATAGCATTGATACTACAGCAAGGTATGCTGTAGTAGGGAACCTCGTTCACCTGACATTATTTATCCCACTTGCTTGGAGGCTTTTTCTCTCAATATAGTTTTCGGTTAGGTTATGTCACCCTTAGTTTTTAACCAAAATTTGAAGTCAATCAAAAGACAAACCGATAGACCGACAGAATCGAGAAAACATGTTTCTCTCTGACCTGAAAAAATATCGGAGGGTGATTTTTTTCACGATTACAACGCGAAAGAAATAAAAAAATAACCAAATTTTCTCGAACTTCAGACACTGGAACTTCTAAGAAGTAATATATATTATGATATGTTCAAAAGTAATATAATATATATTCGATGCGCCAATGCTTATATTTGCTCCTGTTTTCCCTTTTTAAAAGGAACGTGTTATTTTATTGTATCTTTTCAACTTAGAGAAGTGTTGTAATTGGGAGTTTTAATTAAAAGAAAAGCACCATAAAAAGCACGTCAAGTAATAAGTTCAGATTATACAGAGCATTTTGAAAAACCGATATATTTTAGTTTGGTTTATTATTTGTAGATTTCTGTATGTTTATTCACAAGGATACGAAGAACATATTAATATTTTTAGTTTTCAGCCAAGTGAAATGTTTTTAAAAAATTAGAAGGGTACGCTATAGCTATACCTTTATCCTTCTTTTTATTTGATATTAAAATATTAAAATTACTAAAAACAGAAGGTTTCTGAAAGCCACAATTTTAGGGAAACTGTTAAGAGCAAATCCGAGCTGTAAAAGTGTGTGTATTGTACTGTATTGATTCTTAAAGTTTATAGTGATACTGATAACCTTACAATGGAAAAGTACCAATACCATAATATGAATTTAAATAAATAAATTTACTTAGATTATCCGTGAATTGTTTTAAAGACTCAATATAGGTTGTTTGTTTACATTCATTCAAACTAAAACATTTAAAATTTGGGAGGCTTTAATTTAGTACCGGACTTAATACCTCTTCTTATAGATATTTCTGAAGGAAACAAATAAATAGAAAGTGGGGTACATATTTTGAAAGTTGTTTTTAATCTTATCTTATCCCCAAAATGTGGATGCATTAAAGTAAGCCGTTTCGAAATGCCGCCCAATTGGAAACATAACAGAATCTTTTAGTTCCAGGAAAGCAATTTTTTATTAAATATTAGAGCATACTGTAAATACAAAAGGACAATACTGTCAAATTTTTAGTCACCAAACATGAATCTTTTTTTATGAATAGTAAAAGATCTTATTTAGCTAAGTTGTGCTTTTCCTTTACTTTTGTAGGCCTAAAAATGGATTCAGAAGGGAATTTTTCTCTGAGTTCCTTTAAAGATTAGTTTTACGTAATTACATTGAAGTTCTCTCAAAAGGAATATTTTCTTTTGTGTAGGAAAGTAAAAGATTAAGGCAGTTTAAATACAGGGTCACTAAATTACCATATATGCCAGTAGGCATATATGGAAATCGTCGATTATTTCCAAAAGTAAGACAGTTAGCAAGAAATGTCAAAGACAAAACTCTTAGGATTTTTAAAAATCTAATGGAGAAAATTAATTATATAGGACTGGTCATAAAGTTGGGGCAAAATAAAGTTTTATTTTGTAATGAAGTTCCCTCTATATTATATGTCATTAAATGGTGGAGTAAGTATTTAAGAGGCCACAGGCACAGCCTTGGTTTGGAGGTCCCTCCTATCAGTGATGATAAGTCCGTGGAGAGGAAAGTGTCCTTCAATAATGAACCGAACAGGAAAAAAGTTCTCACTTTTGGATGAGTGATTAGGGACCCCCTAAATCGAAAGAGCCCCTTGTCAATAATAGAACCTGTATTTAGCCCCTGATCTAGCGTTGCTTGCCTGCTGTTTGTTTAAAAAAAGAAAAGATAACATTAAAGAGCAGTTTGAATAACTTTAAAGCATGCTTTAAAGAATAAAAAAAAAATAATAACCATTATCAGCTCTGACAGTTAAAACGAAATACTCATACTGTGTATATTTGTCGTCATTTAAAAGGGATTCTGATACAAGACCATAGCTTATATTATGAATTACGGCAAGTATTACGAAAAAGAAAGCCACGATTAAGTAAGAAATAATAAATTTAATATTGGGGTTCCATCAAAATAGCCGCAGTTTTATATAATGCAAACAAAACTTTTATAATAAAACAAGGTGTTAATAGAAATGGGAATTTTCCAGAAAATCTTCTTTTGTTAACATAACACTCACACCAAATTATTTTACTGGAAAGTTTCCTTTTACGGGCCTTAGATCACGTTCTAGCTTTCAGTAACAAAATCACTTCGTTAGTACACCGAAGTGGACATAGACATAATTGGACGGCGATACAAGACACGGTCCTTTGACAGATCTTAAGATTTTCTTTAAACAATATTACGAATTTCAGTCGTTATAAACATTTTCTTTTATTAGAAATATTAGAAAGTGAAAGAAGGTAATCAAGAGGACATTCCAGTTAAGGTCCTTATCAAATTGGTTTTAGTCAAATACCTTAAAGTTTCTACAAAGAATTCCCCATTTTATGTAGAAAAATGAAAGATAACAAAACTTATATATGTAACTACTAAATGGCGATTCTTACATTGACTTTTTCAAAATTGTATTTGGCCGTCATTTGGTTCCGCTATGTTTAATTTGAACAAATATTTTTCCAGTATATTGCTATACCAGATCTAATTTTTGTGAAAATTTAAACTCAATTGAACTAATTATTATATTATGGCTTTAATGATTAACCAGGACAAACCTGGTGCTAACCCTAGGGTGAATCCATATAACGGTATCAAATATTGAATATCGGGAGTTTAAATTTTTTTTATCTAATTTATTTATTTGTTCTCCTGGTACTTCTAATAGGTCAGTGAGTTTAGGACATCCTGTATACGATTTTTCGAGAGTTAGAGAAATACACTGTTACTAGAAAAGTTCCATGCTTAGTACACTGCACATAAGAAGAGGTTAATTTAAGAAGGCGTGAAAAATATATATGTATAATAAGCATTTTTCTTGTGACGAATAATCTCTATTTTGAAAGGGTAGATTTTCTGTTTTCTAAAAGTTCGCCCGTCAACAATTTAAAATATGTAAATGTAAAGTGGGTCTCATTTTGGGTACTTTTGCGAGGTATCTCCGTTATTTTTATAGACAGAGAGTTGAGGTTTTCGAGACTGTATGCTACTTTTTCGTAAAACTAAAGATGCCGGTAACAAAATTATCATAGCCCTTTTAGTTTTTAAGATACAGGGCTAAATTGAAAATGTTACATTTTCAGGCACTCCTCGTATCTCAGTTACAAGATAACTTATCGAAAATGTGAAAACTATTTCTTATATAACTTTTCCCGGAATTAGTATACAGGTTCAGGTCAAAAAGTTATCGGACCCTACTTTATTTTTTTAAATGGAACACCCCGTATATAAAATTTGCCTTTTTCTACCTTTTCAAAAATATATAATCGTATGCACTTGCATCGTAACACACAAATGAATGACAATTTTAAAGAAATTAAATGCATAATTTAATAGTAGGTCATGAATAACAATAATAAACAATTGAAAGTTACATATTGCTGCCGAAGAATTGGATACCTTGCATATAGGTATCTTCTAATATAAAAATACCTATAGAGTTTTTAATGACAATAAGTTTCTAACAACAGTTTTATAGCATAAAGTAACAATATAAAAAAAATAACAATATTAAAAAAAAGAAAAAAAAATTTTAAAGGTGATATTTAAATTGAAGACCATTTTCTTTAATATAAAATTGGCACATTTTTGTAATTCTTTGAATAGCGTTAAAAAGAACCATTGGTCTCATTCGCAGATTTCGAAAGGTCAAATGAATTACCTTTCGAAGTTTTGCTATGTCGTCATGTTGTGTTTTATATACTTTATTTTGTATATAGCCCTATACAAAAATCTCAAATTGAGAGATCTGGAGATCGTGGAGGTCATCAAACAGGTCAGTTGGTACCTATCCATATTTGAGGAAAGTTATTATCAAGAAATTCCCTTAAGAGCCTAGAGTTGTGACTTGGGGCATCATCTTGCTGTAGGTAAACAGCATATATCGGGCTATTGAAATATTTTCGAGCAGTTCTGGAATAACTTCTTGAAGGATTTCTAGGTATCTACGATCTGCAAGACCTCCTTCAAAAATCCTATAAACTATATGTCTGCCCAAAATAAAACATGACACCCCAACTCCAAAGCGTCCTTGTTGTGCCCTTTCAAATATTAAATTCTGATTTTCACTATGCCAGTTCCAGGTATTGTGACGATTAAAAATTTCCGCACTTTTAAAAAAGCATTCGTCTGACCAGATAACAAGTCTGCCAAATAAAACGTTAGCATCCATTTGTTGAAAATGCCACTTGCAAAACAGTGCCCGGTGCTCGGCATCGCCAGGATGCTAATGTTACACTATATTAAATTTATATGGATGATACCTATATTTCTTCAAGATCCTCTGACCGTCAGTTTTTGGCACACCAATTTCTTCCTCAATTTTTCTACATGAAGACAAAGATGTTGCTGCTATATATCTCAAAATATCTATCTATTTTTAGGACGGGAGTGAACAAATGATCCATGCTCAACTAAATTTGCTTTTAAATGAGCAAATATCTCAAAAAACGGTTACCTTCTTTCTAGATATCTAGCAAGCAAAAACTTATTATCATAATACAGATTTTCAAAGCCATAATAGCTTACTTACCTTTGGAAATATAATTCCGAGGCTTCTTCAGAATTTTCGTTACTTTAATGAGTAATAATTTACTAATTTTCATACGCTGTCATTATTCGAAGAAATTGATAAACAATATCAATTTAATAAACTTCTTTATAAACCAAAAGGCGATCCAAAAATCGATGAGATAGATAAGTATTTGGCATTTATTTTTGTTTGTTGTCATAAACAGTAGCCATAGCCTATTATTAAATTATGCATTTAATTTCAGAAAATTGTCATTTATTTATCGTGTTTCTGAGAAAAAGTGCTATTACATTTTTGAAAAGATAAAAAAAAGACAAATTTTATAGTCTATAAATATACAGGGTGTTCCAGTTAAAAAAATAAAGTAGGGTCAGATAACTTTTTGACCTGACCTTGTATACTAATTCCGAACTGAGTTCTACGGGAAAAGTTATATAAGAAGCAGTTTTTACATTTTCGATAAGTTATCTGATAGTTGAGATACCAGGAGTACCTGAAAATGCAACATTTTCTAAGTGGGCTATGAAAATTTTGTTAACGGCATCTTTAGTTTTACTGTAAAAGTAGCACACTGTAACGAAAACCTCAACATTCTATCTATAAAAATAACGGACATACCCCGCAAAAGTTCAACCTGTACTTTCCTGCTTAAAAAGTATTGATTTGGTTTTTTTTAATTCTAAAAATATAGAAATTAGCAGAGGACGAGTTATTTTGCAACTGCTTAAAACTTTTCTCAAGCGCCCTCTTATTTACGAACTTCTACAAGGTGCGAATTTAAAACCATTTAATCACACTTTGCTTGCAAAATACGACTTTTAAAAGAACTACACTGAGGGAAAAGCTCAAAAGAAACATGAAAGTCATATAAATGAAATGAAATAAGTGACAGAGAAGACCATTATTTTAAGCAAGACCAGTTACAAATATTAGGCAATATTAGGATAAAAATATGACAAATAAAACTAATTACATATAGAGCTAAACAAAATAGTCAGTAATAGAAACACCGCACGTCGCAGATGTTTCCAACTCATTATTTAAACGACTTAAAGTTGTCATCAAATATTGGTCGACATTCACATATTCACCGACATAAAGAAGCATCAGATTAGTCTGGTAAATCCCTAAACCCTAAGCCAATGGCAATTAATATTAAGGAACAATATTTTACCAACATATTTATTACTGTTTTCTATCTAGATGTAACACACACTGAATGGATAATCCTTATTTCCTGTGATGTGTTGCTTTTCAAACACAGAACTGACATAACAAAATTAGGTGACTGTTTTATTATTGGAGCTTTTGTTTCCTATCTAGTCTTTTAATCCACGAATATGCAGTATATTCTGAAAAGAAAAGATATATCGCAATTTTAAAATTATTTTTATAAATACATTTTTATACGATCTATTTTATTAAAAAGAAATATGTAAAAATATAGGCTATGAAAATATTACTTCTGAAAAAAAATTAACGGACTGAAAAATACATGATTAAAAAACGCATAGAATGTAACTATTAAAAAAAATTCTTTTTATTTCACCACTCTGAAAATACAACCTTTCTCATCTATTTTAGTTTTAAAAAGTGCGCTGTATCTCTATATCTCCCTTATTCGGGGTTGCGATTTTCACAATATTATGCTACTTTTTTGAGAAATGGAAAGATATATAATAACTTAACAAAAAGGCGAAAAATTTTCCTTATATGACTTCTTTTGTAGAATTCAGTGCCACTTTCACAATAAGTATACGGGGTCAGGTCAAAAAGTTATCGTACCGTGATTTATTTTTTTAAATGACACACCGTGTATACTATTTTTTATATTTATTAGGAATAATGTGGACTTTCCAAAAATATATACATGTACGAGTTTTCTAAAATTTTCTTTTGTTTCTAATTAGTTTGGAGCAAAAAGCAAAATGTCTGTGTGTTTCTGTTTAACTATATACTATATTTAGTTTACTTTTTTACAGTAATGTCAGTCTACGAAAATTATGCCCCGTCCTAAAGCATACACCAAACAAGACAGAGAGAGAAAAGAAATAACGTATCGGGTTATGAGAAAGCGACACCCTCATCTTCTTGCCACAAAATAGAGGAAGCAACCTGTGCATCCAAGTATGATGTTGAAAGAATTTTGCTAAAACATAAGTATCACTTGTAAAAATTCCACATAGTTCAACATTTAGACCATAGCGCTGCCGAGGGCGAAATGTTGTTTTACCAATGGTATTTACAACAAATCCATACTGATGAATCTTTTGGTAGACTTGTTACATGGTCCAATGAATCTTATTTTTCAAGTGCGGGAATTTTCAGTCGCCATAATGCAAGAAACTGGTCCACAGAAAATCACCATTTAATTTTTGACAGGGCACAACAAATGTTCCATTGACACTTTCTCATGCCGTTTATCTTTAACCAGACGGTGCCCAAGCCACATGTCTGCACTTTGAGGGCATTTTTAGACGTTAACTTTCCTCAAAAATGGATTGGTACCCAAGGAGCTGTAAGATGGCACCGTCGATCTCCGGATCTTTCGATTTTAAATTTTTTCTTATGGTGTTTCGTGAAAAATAAAATATATAAAACACGATTTCAGCCTGTAGCGGATCTTCTTGAGGTAATCGAGTTAACTTTCCGAAATTTGCTTTTTTTGAACGCTATTACAAGAATAACGAAAATGTGCCAGTCTTGCATACAGTAAAATGACCATCATTTTGAAAACCACCTTTGAAAACTCTTTTCTTTATCAAAATGTTGTTCCTCTTTGGTTTTCCCTAACTTAAGTTTTAAGTAAGATAGATAATTATTGTTTTGAGTAAAATTCAATAATTTTATCATAATTAGGTTAAAAAGTTGTAATAAAAAATAAAGAATTGAGAATTAAAAAAGATCTATTGAAATAGGTTTGAAAATATTAGATCTTTAGTATAATAATTACTTACATGAATTTTGTTTTTAATACATTTTAGCCATAGTCCACTACCTACTAATTGGACAGAATGAAAATTTTAGAAAACCTCGAATTTTGAGTTTGTTTTTCAAAATAACTGCTTACATGTTATATATTTTCACACAAGTCTACATTGTTCCTAATGAATATAAAGAAGAATATACAGGATGTCCCACTTAAAAAAATAAAGGGTCCGATAATATTTTTTACTTCACCCCGTATACTTATTCTGAAAGCGGCACTGAATTATACGGAAAAAGTCATATAAGGAACGGTTTTCGCTTTTTTGATAAGTTATCAGAGAGCTGGGATACGAGCTATTTCAAGAACCAAAAGGGCTATAAAAATTCTGGTGGCGCCATCTTTAATTTGACGAGAAAGTAGTACAGTCACGAAAACTGCAACCCTCAATCTTTAAAAATAAGAGAGATACCCCGCAAAAGTCTCGAAATGACATAAAATGTACAATAATGGCGATTAATGTTACATAATATTGTAGTACACCTCGTTCAATTTCAGACTATATAACTTCATCGTTACGTTTCACCCTAAATATAATTTCCATTAAAAGTCCAGGTTTAATTTTTTATTGATAATTATTTGACGTAATTCACCACGACATATCACGGATAACCGAATTAAGAATGCGTCTCGTTAATCATATTGAAATCTCCACGGCAAAGCACTTATCGAACAATGGCCGTTTATTTATAATTTGAATTTAACGTCCGTCTTTATTTTCACACATTTTTTATTTCTAGACTTGTAATGAAATATATTATTTCTTAATCAACAAGAAAGTTCCAAACAAAAGTAAAAACAATAAAAAAATAGGCAGCCAACACCTTTGACCTAAACCGTTTCTCAAACGGTTGGTTTTAAGAAAAGAACCATATATACATTTATAGGGAATTACATTCCCTTGTGTAAACTGGAACTTCACAGTTTTCAGTATTTAACTCTGGAGAAGCGCATTTTCTCAATTACTTCCGGTTCTTGAAGGTATTTTTTTACGGTTGTTTAAGTTGACGGATGTAGAGTTTTTGAAAATTGCTTCAAATTCTAGTGACCAATATTGATGTAAAAGAGGGGACCTGGTGATGTAACGAAACTTCGGTGGTGATGTAACGAAAATTCGTTACAAAGTAAGCCTTAATAAGCCATTGTTAAATGTAACGAGTCCTCAATATGTAGAATTTTCATTACTTTTACGCTTTCGATACTTTCGTGAATTGTAATTTAACTTCCAGTGAAAATAGGACTTTTCTACATTGAAAATGAGGCATCGGTTTTTTTTGCTTTTTTGAATGACTGACTGAGTTTCGTTTCTTATGGTTTTAATCAATGACGTCAAAAAGAAATAGACCCCGCATTTCATTCATAAAAATAAAATAAATAGAATCAAACATCAACAATCAAACAATTTGTTGTTCTGTATGAGTGGAAAAAAGACGGACTGATCGCATAAAGCATAGTTTGCGGTGAAAATTGCAACGCTGTCAGATATGTTCGCGAGGCGTACCAGTGGCTTAGCTATTTTTGAGATAATGTATTATTTGCTATATTTTTTTGAGCCCAAATATTAGTATGGTAGATACGACAGTTTTTTATTTTAAGATGAACAGGAACGACTTCACATTGCAAAAGTAAGAGTTTTAGTAATAACTTGAATACAATTAATTTAGATATGTCGTGGAAAAGTTTGCATCAAATAGGAAACTTTTTTATTATCAATTTCTCAAAAAAATTTGTTCTTGATAAAACTTAGTGATTGTTGAATAAATAGTTTTCATAAAAAATCGTAAATAAAGGTTTAGTATTAGTTATGTCATATTAGTAATAGCTAAGGACAGATTTAAATAGAAAAATGTTTTTTTACTGTTTGACCTTAAATATCTTCATAACTATAATATAAAAAATTTTACCCAGTTTATATTCCCGATTGACCCTTAAAACTACCGTCACAAAAATTTTACTTTTTTTTTAAATTGTCAGTAATATCCACTTTTTTGAATATCCTGATCTAAAGTTTATTACTATTAATCATTATCATATTATCAAGAAATCAATAATAAAAAAAGTAAAAAAATGCATTAAAATGCAAGATGTTTCAATAAAAAACTCGAAACTTTTTGGTGATTCTGAAGCACCCTGTATAATATTTCACACTATATTTGATACTTAATTTTTTTTTTATAAAAATTAAAATAACAAGGTTGAAAGTGGTTCTGCACTTCCTTATATATTTTCACCCAGACACGTGGTTTATAAAAATAAAACAAAGTTGAAAGTTTGGTATAATTTATTTATAAACGGTCAGCTTGATATAATAATAACAACAATCGACAAAACAAAAGTAACAGCATATTTTATACTTAAATATAAATAACTAATTTACTTCTGACATCCTCTATATTTCGTCATTTATTTATGACTTCATCAGAAGGAAACGCTAATATATACCACAGATTAAAATGATATCAAACTAAAACAAAAACAGTTAAGAATACAACCACATGAATATTAAAACGTTGATAACAGGTAGAACTTAACAACTAGCAAGACATTTATATATGCATTTATTTATTTTTTTTTTTAATAATAAGAATTATTTTATTTTTTTGTGGTAAAAGAAACATTGATAAACAGTTTTATGTACATATTGAAGTTCGTGGAATATTTATATTAGGGTATTTAAGTTATTTGTTTTTTGTTGAACAAGGCACAGAATTCATTTGTTCAACAGATTGCAATAAATGGTGCTCAGCTGTTGGATGTCAAATCTAGAATTAACTGAATTATTTTCGTTGTTGATATGTACCATTTCCAGAAATAGCCTTTTTTTGTAATTGTTTTCATATTCCAGAATTTGTATTTTTTCGTAATCAAAATTGTGATCCTCTTTCTGAAAATGATCAACCAAAGCACATGAGTTTTTTCCAATACAGCAGTCGCTTTTGTGTTGTGTCGAACGATTTTTAATAAATTGGGAAGTTTGTCCTATGTAACACTGATTGCATTGTTTACAAGAAATTTTATATACAACATTATTAATTAATGGGATCGGAGTTTTATCTTTAATTTTAGTGAACATTTTGCCAACCGTGACTGTATTATATTTAGCTATTTTTAAATTATCTTTAATTATATTTAAAACTGTTTTTTTTTTAGGTTGATATCATTTTAATCTGTGGTGTATTTTAGCGTTTCCTCCTGATGAAGTCATAAATAAATGACGAAATATAGAGGATGTCAGAAGTAAATTAGTTATTTATTTGACCTACAGACTGCATACCCGATATTAGATTCCTTATTTATCTTAGTACGGTCGTGAGCATCTAAAATGAACATATATATATATATATATATATATATATATATATATATATATATATATATATATATAGGGTGTTCCTTAATGACATGCTAATATTTAAGGGGGTGATTCCTGGACCCATTTTAAGAAAAAATCTTCATATGAACTTATGTCCTAAACGTCTTAACTTTTGAGATACAGGGTGCTAAAGTTTTCAGAAAAAAAATTATTTTTTTTAATAACTGTGATACTACTGTAGATATCTTTATGAAATTTGGTACACACATTGTTTGGCGTATTTTAGTTGACTTTTTGTTATATCCATATCATATTCTAAGAGTACAGGCATTACTCCCCAGGGATTTCCCACAGCGTGTGAACTTCTCTCAGTGGTATCTTCAGAGTATTACACTAAATCCGCAGTTTGAGTCACAAATTTTGTTCACAGACGAAGCAACTTTTTCTAGGAATGCTATTCAAAATTTCCATAACAATCATGTGTGGGCGGAAGAAAACCCGCATGCCATAACCGAAACCCATTTTCAAGAACAATTTTCGCTTAATGTTTGGACAGGAATTATTAGTAATCATCTCATAGGCCCATTTTTCCTACCAGGACGTCTTGATGGACGGTCTTATTTGCATTTTCTCGAAGAAGAACTACCTGGGTTGCTTGAAGATGTACCAGTTGCGTTAAGGCATCGCATATGGTACATGCACGATGGAGCACCGGCTCATTTCAGCGTAATTGTCCGAAATCATTTAGATACAGTTTATCCTGATCGTTGGATAGGTCGCGGAGGACCTCAGCAATGGTCAGCAAGATCCCCCGATCTCAATAGTTTGGATTTCTTTTTATGGGGGCACCTTAAAACTCTAGTGTACAAAACTCCCTTTAACACTGTAGAAGATTTAAGAGAGCGAATAGTTGCCTCGTGTGAAACTATACGGAATACGCCGGGAATATTTGAACGAGTGCGCAATTCCATGCGTAGACGGGCGGAAGCATGCATATTAAGTGAAGGTGGCCACTTCCAACAATTTTTATAATTAATGTTAGTATTGTTAATAATTAATAAAATTAAGCCGTTTCTGTAAACTTTGTTTTCTGCAAGCTGAAATCCCCGCTGTAATTTATTGGCACATGAAAGTTTTTTAAAAATTGTTTCCTAAAGTAATCAATCCTAAAGTAAATTAAATCAATTACTTATTTCTAAATTAATTAATATTTATTATTAAATGAACTGAATAGCACGAAAAAAGAAAAAAAAACGCTTTCCACACAACAGTCACCACATCAGATTTTTAACGATTTGACCCTGAAGTAAAACGATTTTTATTTTTTTAAGCGAAAACTATGCGTCGGACGAAAGAAAATCAAAAGATCGAATTTGCTCAGAAATGAACGAGAATTCCAAAAATAATTTTTATTTTAAGATAAAGCAGTGGCGTACCATTTTTTTCTCCAAAAATATTCTAAGCAAAACGCGTACGGACGCCACTGGTAAAAAGAATAAAATTGCTTGTACATTAGAAAATGCATCTTGATGCATAGAACACGTGTACCAAATTTCATAAAGATATCTACAGTAGTATCACAGTTATTAAAAAAAATAATTTTTTTTCTGAAAACTTTAGCACCCTGTATCTCAAAAGTTAAGACGTTTAGGACATCAGTTCATATGAAGATTTTTTCTTATAATGGGTCCAAGAATCACCCCCTTAAATATTAGCATGTCATTAAGGAACACCCTGTATATATATATAACTTTAGATTAGCAAAAAGCTCATTTAATAATATTTTATCAATAATTATATAAGGTATTTTAAATTTGCAAAAGTTTCGCAAAAAAACTGTTTTGTGTCAATATCTGACAAAATATTTCAGAGTGAGTAAATATGTAAATGTAAAAAATTAAGAAAGGCTACCCTAAACAAAGACGCACCTAATGATTTTTTCATAAGTACGACAGTTTATAATATAAATCGATAGGAAAATAAATTTCATTTTTCTTCTACAAAAATCTCCTGTCATAAGCAAAATTGCGAATGCGTCCCGAGACCAAATTTATGATAATTCCAACAAAAATTATTTTTATTAAACTTAGAATATATGATAGCTGCTGTAAATTTCTCTTCGTGATCCATTTTCACACAATTTAGAAGTTCTTATCTTTACGTATACAAACCACTACCATTTTATTTTTTTTTCCAACACAGGTAAAGGTGGTGCATTTATTTTTTAACCATGTACAATGAGAGGACGATGTTTTAATTGGATCCTATGTATTTTTGCTTCCCCGTATACACAGGATATTAATAATATAATATACGGGCTATATAGAAGAACCACTGTTATTGCAAAAATGTTCGAAATATATAAATTGACGTTTTTGACGTCTTACTTTGAATACAAAAACATTCTTTTGTCTCAATGGGGTGCTAACACAATTTGAGCGCAATATACACACACCATCAAAAGTCTTGGACCCCCCCCATAAGATGCAATGCAAATATACTCTGCTTCAAGACCTGGTATCTTCCGTAATAACTGATCCAGCTAAGTCGTGAACATAATATCAACAAAAATGTTAATAAGTTTTTAAATATCTTGAAGAGCACTCCGATCACAATTGAATGTCTCAGTTAAGGAGCACTGGTAGCCCTGTTTTTTGTTTACATTATATTTTTTTTTTTAATCACTTCCCCTGGATCAGTTATTGTTATTACTGAAGAGATGTAGTTTTGAATGTTATTGAATTTGCAAGAATTGTGTTAAAAATTATAATTTCGACAAAGAAAAGCAACACTAATGAAGAAAACTGCCCGGTTAAAAAGATAAGGTCAAAATCGTGCAAAAACATAAGTGCATGGGGTCCATGAGATTTAAAAACTGACAATAAAGAGACAAGAGAAATATTTTTGCCGGTGACGAGTACGCAAAATTGGAACAATCTATAATTAAAAGTGTGAGCAAGTTCGGAGTTTAATGTTTTGTCTTTTACATTGATTGAAAACTTAAAGGGTTGTGTATACGTGGAAAAGTGATGAAACAAAAAGAGCTGTCTGTATAACGTGTATATTATCAAAATTCAAAGTTATAGCAGAGCGCTTTTGACAACTAGTCATCATCAATGTTATCTGGTCAGACGAATGCTTTTTTTCAAGTGCCGGAATTTTTAATCGTCAGAATACCGGGAACTGGCATAGTGAAAATCAGCATTTAATGTTTGAAAGGGTACAACATATGACATATAGTTTATACGATTTTTGAAGGTCTTACAACACGTAGATACCTAGAAATCCTTGAGGAAGTTATTCCAGAACTGCTCGGAAATATTCCATTAGCCCAATATAATGCTGTTTATCTACAGCAAGATGGTGCTCGAAGTTACACCTCTAGGCTCTTAAGGGAATTTCTTGATAATAACTTACCTCAAAGATGAATATGTACCAATGGACCTGTTAGATGGCCTCCACGATCTCCAGATCTCTCAATTTTAGATTTTTTTATGGGGTTATGTACAAAATAAAGTATATAAAGCACGATATGACGGCATAGCAGAACTTCGAACTGCAATTCATTTAGCCTTTCCAAATCTCAGAATGAGATCAACGGTTCTTTTTAACGCTATTCAGAGATTTACAAAAATGTGCCAATTGTGCAATAAAGAAAATGGTCGTCAATTTAAACATCACCTTTAAAAATTTGTTTTTTCTTTTTTTTTAATAATGTTATTTTGTTGTGTTTGTTATATTGTTACTTTATACTATAAAAATGTTGTTACATACTTACTGTTATTAAAAACTCTATAGCTATTTTTATATAAGAAGATACCTATATGCAAGGTATCCAATTCTTGTGCATACTATTATATATTTTTGAAAAGGTAAAAAAAAAGAAAATTGTACGGTCTATAAATATACAGGGTGTTCCATTAAAAAGAATAAAGTAGGGTCCGATGCCTTTCTGACCTGACCCTGTGTATTAATTCCGAAGGCGGAATTGAGTTCTACGGGAAAAGTTATATAAGAAAGAGATTTCAAATTTTCGATAAGTTATCTGATAGTTGAGATGCGAGGGGTGCCTGGAAATGCAACATTTTCAACTTAGCCCTGTATCTTAAAAACTAAAAGGGTTATGATAATTTTGTTAACGGCATCTTTACAGATATCCCGCAAAAGTACCCCAAAACGGGACACCATGTACTTAAAAACTTTTTATATGTGATAAAGACAAAACAAAAGTTGCCGAACTTCAAATTACCTTTTAAAAAATGTTATTTATTGCTTAAAAAGCAGCTATATTTTATGTAAGTATGATGTAACACAGAAATGGGTGAATTTCTTTAACAAAATGCAAAACAAATTGACAGTCAACGAGGTTGCCAAATTTACATGGAATTAAAGCAACTATAATAAGCAGTATAATATTGAAATTCTTATGTATAATAAAGGAGTTATTGAAATTTGACAGATTATCTTAACGAGTATAATCAAAATAGAAATTTAAATATAGAATAAATTTTAAACTTGAGAAAAAGAAAAACAACCATGGGGAATTAACTACAAACCTGACTGGAAACCACGGTGTGACGTCATAGCGAGAGAAAGACCCTTGTCGTAGATAAATACTTAAAGACTGACTTGGCAACCTTGGTTAAAGGGGCTTGTTAACTAATAATAAGTAAATACATTGGGAATAAAAGATTGAAAATGTGCAAAAACCTGTGTAATACCAACAAACTACACATAGTGTGAAAAGCGACATAAATGTTTGGATATAATTCAAAAATAAGACTAATAGATGCCTTTTACTGTTTAAGAAAAAAGCGATACTAGTAACGGGTTTAGACCAAAGCAAAAAAAACTGTGTAGATAAATTGAGAGAGCCGACAAAAATATCACTATATAAAATACTCACCAATTTTGAAAGCTACTAACTACTCATTGTTTTTTTGCATTGATGTTAAACATTAAATATTCAAACCCTAGCATCTTCAAAATTTATGGGTTATATTAAGTGACTTAAATTTTTCAGTCACTGAGAAACCTAAGAATCAGAAGGAATTTAATAAAAAAAAATATTTTAATAAATAAAAGAGCCAGAAAAAAATGCCTGGCTTCATGCATTACCATGTACAAATCTTAGAAATCTTTAAGATAATTCCACCTTTAGCATTTTCGTAGCTTTTGGGGTTGGTCAGTCTGTGTAACAACAACACGCTTCCAATTGCGGCAAAAATTATATGGGCCTTTACAGGCTTAGCTGCAACAAAAAAGCAGGGCGGTTGCTTAATGATATTATTAGAAATGCTTATTCCAGCTGTCCTTGAGCCTCTGGTTTTTGTAGGAATGATGGATAGTAATGGAATATCTTTAATTTCTTGAAAAGCAGGAAAGGATTTGCTTTGGGCCACTACCTGCAGACATACTCTTGCTGACTTTAGATCAGTCATCAAAAAGGGCAAAATATCAAGGCATAGAAGGCCGATTTATTTTATTCCGGTTGCAATTGAGACATTCGGTCCTTAGGGGAATGAAATAATATTTAATTTTTGACAGTTGCAAAAAAATAAATAACAAACATGCAAAGAGCCTGATTACCCAAAGAATCAATTTGGTACTGCAATTCCTCCTAAATCTGATTATTACATAAAAAAAACATATTTTTTCTTAGATTGTACTAGTTCTGAGTTGTTACAATTATTATTAACACATTTACCTAAAGAAATACAAAATACATTACGTTTTACAATAACTATTTTCAGTTCTTTGTCAAATTTTCTGCTCGAACGGATATATTTCCCATACACAGATAAAAACAAAAAACCACATGGCACATTTAGACCATTATCCCAACTCCGATTTCGTTTCGCGTTCATCGAATCTTTTATTTGCAATAACGGCTCGAAAAGATTCACAAAATGTATAAAACACACGTTTAATTGATCCCAACCAGCCCATACCCTCCTTTGGGCGTATTATTGAAATCTATATTAAATGGTTTTAAATAAAAGCGGATTGTTTAGTAGCACTAGACTGCGAAACGCACCCTTGCATCAACATAATCGCACAGTGGTTCGTGTAACTTGAACTCTAATCAGATAGAAACTAGAGGGTGAATTAGCGATGGATTTTTGAAGCATTTGGCTTTTCGCTATGCCTGCACTTTGACTAAATGTATTCTGTGGGAAAAATGCTTATTACTTCCCCGTGTAATAGTCTATGTACTGTAATATTAAGATACTAAATGGGCCCGTGTAAAGAAATATTGTAATCGCAAAGATTTTCGAAAAATATATTTTAAATTTTTTGTCGTTTTAAATTTCTAGAACACGAAAAACGTATTTTTAGAAAAATGTTATCACGCCTGTTCGGATGCGTGTAAACAAAAATTTACGCACACGATAATTTAAGAACAGCCCCTAAAATGTATCTTTTCTAGTGATGCCGCTGAGACGAGAGAGCAATTTTCTCTCGCAGCCCGAGACGAGAGAGTGATCTTCTCTCGCCGAGAATTTCTCGTTTCTCTCGAGCTCTCTCGTGTCTCTCAAGCATACAAAATTTGAATTTTTTATATTTTTAATGTTAAGTAAGACAAATAAAACAGATTGCTGATTACGGAAACTGATCCCAAAAAATTAAGAATAATTTTAGCTTACCAGAAACTTTAAAGTCTTGTATCTTTCTTAAAATACAACTTCTTTTAATCTGTAATACGAAATTGAAAATGGGGTTTCTTTGTCTTTCATGGTAATCGCTTACAAGAGCTTTATATTGAGTAAATGAAAATATACAGGATATGGAAATTGTCTTTACACATATTTGTAACAAAACTGACTGATTTATTATTTTGTTTTTCGAAATCAAGTTTAATTTTAGATCTGATATTTGACAGGTTAAACGTTACCTTTGTTAATTTATTATAGAGGATGTATATAATAAAATACAAAAATCTATAAATTAAAAAATATTCCTCTCTATACTATTACAGAGCCATTCCAGAATGCATAAACTTCTTGCACATATCTATATAATAAATATATAAAATTAATAACCCAAACTTGCTCTCATCAGAGAATAAAGAATATCACATAATTCCATTCTACTCCCCAGTTAAGCCAAAACTTTAAAGATTCTTGTATTTATTGCTACAGACACCCTGTATAATAATGGCAAAGTACCATTCAGCATGTGGAATATAAAATTAAATAGAACTCAGTAATAAAATTCAAGTTTTCAAAAAAAAGTGAA
The DNA here is from genome assembly GCA_030620095.1 of Kuschelorhynchus macadamiae. Lineage (NCBI taxonomy): Eukaryota > Metazoa > Arthropoda > Insecta > Coleoptera > Curculionidae > Kuschelorhynchus > Kuschelorhynchus macadamiae. The sequence continues at coordinate 50,233 of JAUTXW010005319.1, forward strand.
AATGTTTCATTTATGTTTTCCTTTTAGCTACGTAAAAGTGGTATCTAGTTCTACCAAATAATAAAAACAAATTATATTGTTTTCCACTGTTCACAAAAACGCAAGATAAATAATTTTATTATGTGTGCAGAGACATTTTCACACCCCTGTATATTGGCGCAGTTTTCAGTTTTTGTTCTTTACTTAATTGAGCGTAAATAATACGAACAACCAAAAAAAAGTCCTTAGTTTATTATTTTAGTTGCAGATAAAACTGGATCTAGGGGTGTTTAACTCTCCAATTATAAAAGAAAAGTCCCTACTTTATACTATTTCTATCATTTTAGCTTAAATACAAGTGGCTCTAAGGGGGGGGTCCAACCCCCAAACCCCGCCTTATATACGCCACTGCAATGGCGTAGAGAGTTTTTTTTGTAGGAGCCTCAAATACTGAGTTACAGACCAAACTTGTATTTTTTAATTTAATACTCCGTATATTTTAAAGCAGCTTTCACGCTTTTCAAAAACATACACAAAAAACACTTATTTTAAACTTTACAAGTTGGCAGTGGTTGTAGGTACGCGGTAGAAAACAAAAGTTTTTAATGGCAATTATAACTGTGTTCATTTTGAACTTATGTCTGGATCTGATTGTTGTGCAATGCTTTATTTTATTGTTTAAGTAACGGCTAATATCAGAATCTGTAAAAATTACGAAAAATATGACATGTAAGTTTTATTCATTTTTATAGAAACAAAGTTGTTAGTTATCAATTTTTTTAAACAATTTTCGTGTTTTATTTTGATAGACACCCGGAAAGAGGGCAGACTTTCCCAGAGATTTTTTTAAGAAACAGCAAAAATGTACAAGATTATGGAGGTTTTATGCGTCTACGACCAAAATTATATAATAAAGAAACTCAAGAAACTGATGATGTTAATGTTTTGGCCTCTATAGAGGCAGAGCCTTAATATACATGTCATCTCGTAAAAAAAAAAGTTGGTGTTTGCAAGACTTGGGTATAGAAAATATTAACGAAATACAAATATTGACCTCATAAAAGTCCTACACCATATGCATCATGGCGATGCGGACCGAAGTTTAAATTTTTACAATTGGTATATTGAACAAGGTCAAAATAATACTAATTTTGCAAGCTCAATAATATTGTACGATGAAGCCCACTTTTCCAATTCTGGCATCTTCAACCGCCATAGCACTCAACATTGTTCCCAAGAAAACCATCAGGTAATTTTTGAACGAGAACAAAAAGGATGTTTGTTTTCAACGTGGCATGTTTTATTTTGGTACAACAAATAGTGTATCGCATCTCTGAAGGAAATATTACAACGAATCACCATTTAAAATTTCTTGAAGATGTTGTACTTGAATTACTTGATAACGTACCTTTAAAATAATTTAACAACATATACTTTCAACAAGATGGACTACCTAGTCACAACTCCCATATTACTAACCCTTTTTTGGATAATAGTTTTCTCGAAAGATGGATTGGCACTCATTGATAGATAAGATGGCCAGCACGATAACCAGATCTTTCTGTCTTAGATTTTTTATTGTTTTTTTTTTGCAAAATTAGATTTATCTGCCATCATTCTATAAAAAAACTTCGTGAAGCTATACAATTTGTTTTTCAGTTTTTCCAACATTTAAATTTAAATATTTATTCAGAATGCATTAAAAAATACAAAATTGTGTTAATATGTTATACGAGAAAGCGACAACCATTTTGAACAGTTTCTATAGTTTAAATAAAGTGATTTGGTGTGCCTGGAAAGTGAAAATTTTCATTCGCTCTGTATTTCAAAAACGAAGAAGGCCGTGCAAACTTTCCTTACGGCATTTTTCATTTCACGAAAAAATAGCACAGTGCCGCGAAAAGAACGTCCTTCTATTTTCACTATTAACTGACAATCCTGCAAAAATATAGTATCCAAAATGGGACACACTGTACACTGTTAAATATTCTGAAAAATGAAATTAAAGACTCTCTAGGTGTCTTTAAAAATATACTGAAACTTTACTTGGCTGGAAAGAACTGCTACAACATTCAGGATTATTTAGTTAATACCCTCAATACGTATTATTTTTTACTCAGTAATAGTAACCATTATCTTCTCTTTATAGTGGTAAACGGTGTGTCGTCACTTTTAAATAAATAAAATAAATGTAATATATTGGGTTTTCCCGTAAATTTTGCCACCCACCTAGAGAGTTTATTTGAATAGTTACGGAAATGTTGTGTTCATTCCGGGTGTAGGGGAGAGTGGGGGAATATCGACTACTTAAGCGCAACTAAGTTTTTTAAATAAAAGTATTAGTACAAATGTATCTAAAACCGTAAAATGGCTTCGTTACTTCATTTGCTAAAATTTTTCTATTGGTTTTGCAAATAAAAAAATGTTTTTTTTCCTTAAAATGCATTTTTGTAAACAGGTAAAAAAATCGGGTAATTTCGACCGATGGGATAATATCGACCACAAGGTAGGGTAAAATCGACCGAGTAGTAGGAATTTATTTTATTTCAACATTTTAACACTAATATTACATTGAGCAAAAGTCACAAATATATACTGAAGCTTTTTCTGCACTAGTACAGTCAGCATGAGCCCAGGTTGCACAAGAACGGCACCGCCACCAAACCTCATTGTATCCAAATTGTTCACAAATAGGACAGATTTCATCAATTTCTCTTTCCTGTTCAACCTGAGTTTCCACTTTACCCATAATTTTTTTTGTGACCTTCTTAATCTTTTCATTTCCCTTTTCTCTGTCTGCAATTTTTCTTGTAATCTTTTTTAATTTTTCATTTTCTTCCTTTTTTTGTTTTTTCAATGTCTTATTTTCGAGCTCTTCTTTTAATGGGGTAGATGTTAATATTTGAGAATGTTGCCTTTTTCGCTGTGAAGTTCTTGGTTGAAACATTGGAAGTGGACATAGGTCTTGGAAAGATGTATTTTCTGTTTTTTCTTTAATTTTTAAGGTTTTATCACCATCATCACTTAGGCTATCTTCCACAACTTCTTCCAAACTGAATTCAGAATCAGACGAATTTGATGACAATCTGGTATTACGTAAGCTCTTGAGTCTTCCTGGAACAGTTCCACTCAATCCACTTGGCCCTGGTTCTGGAGAAGGAGTCTTTTGTCTGGGTTCAACAAGTTCTAAGATATTCTGAGATGTATTTCCCTGCAATGGTAAATCTGTTGGAGCCGTTGTATTTGGCAGATCTGTATTATCTTTATGAATAGGTACAAAGTCTTCTTCACAGAACACATCACGATTGATGGGAAATATTCCTGTGGTCTTAAATCCGTTTATTGCCTTCTCTATTGTGGTCGTCCTATTGTAAGCATTCCCAAAAAGTTCGGCAATATCAGTCTCTTTGATTTTTTCATAATTTCTACTTTTTATGTACTTATCACATTCTTGGTGGTAAGCAGTTTTCAAGGACTTAAAGAAAGTAACGTCCAGAGGCTGTGTCCTGTGAGATGTGTGGGGGGGAAGTGATAGTAAATGAATGCCAGAATTTCTACAAAAAGTGTAGGAAGCCAAAGAAGAATGAGTTGAATGGTTATCCAGTACTAGAAGAATAGGTTGCTCTGGAGAAGCATTAGCAAATTTCGCAAAATGTTGCAACCATTCGGTAAACAATTCTTCGGTAATCCATCCAGATTTTGAACATTTGTATATCGCGCCTGCCGGTCCATTTTTTTCCAAACCATCTTTCATTCTCATTCTCTTAAAAATAAACATGGGCGGGATATATTGCCCAGACGCACTAAAACAGCATACAATTGTAGTGTTTTGACCCCTTTCTCCGCTTGTTATCACGCCGACTTGTTTCTCTCCCTTTCTTGCCAATATACGACTCGGATTGTGGACATTGGAAATACCCGTTTCGTCAACGTTATAAATGCGATGAACTTCAAAATGGTATTTTTCAAAAAGCATTTCAAGATTATTAAAAAAAAATTCCATTTCGCCTTTGTTAAATGCGGTAACTCTGCTTAGGCTAGTAGCTTCCGGTTCACGAAAACTAAGCTGCGGATAACGTCGCATAAATGAGTAGATCCAATCCTTGCCACACATCCCGCTCTCCTTATTAAAAGGATGTGTAATTTTATTTGTCTCTGCATATTTAAAAACCAATGTTCTTATGCTTTGAGCTGTCAATCCATAAAATAATTTGGACAATTTTAAAATGGTTTCAACAATTTCTTTTTCCTGATTTTCGGAAAAGACAGGTTTTCTTCCCAACGTAAGTTTTTTGGTTGAAATCTACCTTTTAGTCTATCTTGAAGAGTACCATATGGGATATTAAACATTTGTGCGGCGCCCCTAATGGATAATGTCTTTTCTCCCACGGCCTTTATTGCTCTTTTCATAGACTCCTCCGTCCACGAAGAACGTCCAGTTTTTCGAACATATGTTCGCGGCATCTGAAATGAAATGCTGACATGTACCTTATGCTTGCATTTATTGCGCACTTTCTTTAGAATAGATAATGATTAGACCACAAATATTAAGTAGGGTAATATCGATCACTGCAGGGTAATATCGACCAGCATGATCGATTTTACCCGAACCGGTAAATTTAACCCTAAATTTGTTTTTACTAAAAATATGTATTAAAAGTGCACCAAATTGGACCTAAATTACGGAATAATATCCGCAGTATCCTATTAAGATAAAATGCAGAACATTTAGAATGTATAAGGATTTCCCTACCTTAATAATAGCAGCACAGTTTTAATAAAAACAGATTAAACACGAGTACAACTATCAACATGGATACACGGAAACGTTATGGCTTCAAATTAATCGCATAAATTAGGCACATCTATTGGTCAGTTGATGTATTAAGCCCATATGGCGCCAAGTTTAGAAGATTTGAAAGTGGTCGATTTTTCCCGACGGTCGATATTCCCCCACTCTCCCCTACATCCGTTTACTACTCGGAAACCCAAAAGATAAAATCAAACTGGAAAACCACGGAGTATACAGTATTCCGTGCCAGGACTGTGAAAAGTTATACGTGGGGCAAACTAACAGGCGAATATCAGCAAGAGTGGAAGAGCATAAACTCAGCATCAGAAATAAACAAACAACCTCAGCTTTATTCCTACATCATCAGGAAACCGGCCATAAAATAAATTTCGATGGGTGTAGGGAGATTGCCAATATAGAACATTATAAGACCAGAATAATCCGAGAAGCCATAGAAATTGAAAAACAAGGTGATTTGAATAAAAGGGACGAATCATTAAAACTACCAACAGTATGGAAGACAATAATCGACAAATCTAAAATCGGAAAAACTCAAGCGCAATTAGCGCAACAACAACAGCACCATCCGGAAAACATAAATAACGACCAACGCCTGCGCAGATATAACCTTCGGCCCCGAGTGGGGGTATAAAAGGAAGCGTCGCAGTCACCACTTCAGTCCACTTCCCCAGCACATGGAAAAAGGCAGAAGTCATCGTCATTGAAAAACCAGGAAAAGACAGGACAGTACCACACAACTACAGGCCCATCAGCCTACTCCCTGCTTTAAGCAAAGTAGCTGAAAGAGCTATAGCCAGAAGACTAAAAGATGAATCCCAAGAACTAGATGCCATCCCAGATGAACAATTCGGCTTCAGGGCAGGGCACTCATCTGAGCAGCAGGTACTCAGAACCACAGAGTATATCACCAAAGGATTCAACAATAGAGAGGCCACAGGAGCAGTTTTCCTGGACACCGAAAGAGCTTTCGACAGAATGTGGCACCAAGGCCTGATCCACAAAATGTCGGTGGCTGGATACGAGAGAAGAAATATAAAGCTTATCAGAAGCTACCTAAATGACAGATCATTCACAGTCAAGGTGAATGACTCTCATTCAGCTCCAAGAGGACTAATAGCTGGAGTACCACAAGGGTCAGTGCTGGGACCCATTCTTTACTCCATCTTCTCTCACGATATCCCAATCGGTGAAGAGGGCTTAACAGCACTCTACGCGGACGACACAGCCATCCTACACCAAAGCAGAAGCACCCGGATAATGGGCAGACGACTGCAAGAGGACATTGATAACCTTCATGACTGGTGTGTCAAATGGAAGGTTAAAATCAACCCCTAGAAGTCCCAAGCAATCCTATTCCAACGACGGAGACTGGTTCCAACAGCTAGAATCCGAATTGGAGATGTCGAGATCCCTTGGACAAACGAGGCCAAGTACCTAGGGATGACCATGGACAGAAGCTTGACATGGAGCAACCATATCAACGCAGCGAGGAGAAAAACTAGACAAGCAATGGGTAAACTCTATCCACTGCTCTGTCGAAAAAGTGAAATGGGATTGAGGACCAAACTGCTATTGATCCAAACAGTAGCTAGGAGCCAACTCACCTACGGCTCCACATCCTTCGGATATGCTTCTAAGACCAACCTTATGAAGCTAAAGAGGACAGAAAACAAACTCATTAGGATGGCAGCTGACGCCCCATGGTTTATCAGGAACGAGGACCTGCAGCGTGATCTTCAATGGACACCTATTGAAGAATTCATGCGGCAAAAGGCTACCCGAGCCTTCAGGGCAGCAGAAAATCACCCCAACGAAAACTTACGGGACCTGGTAGATTACGATCCGCTAGCTCCAAGACGCAACAATTGGACAAGGCACAGGAGACCTAGACACGGGCTCCTGCGCTAATATACTCTAGGATGGAAGTGGGCAAATCGAAATTTCTGAGTCTCCGTGCTCCTCAGGAACTAGATTCTGCTCACCGAAACCCCAAGAGTATCAACAAGAGGCCATCAAACTCCAAGAAGAGGATTCCCAGGTACCTCAGCTGGCTCCGGCGTGAGTTGCAGCTGAACCTGAGGTAAAAGAAGAGGATCCCAGGTACCTCAACTGGCTCCGGCGTGAGCTGCAGTTGAACCTGAGGTAAAAGAACACCCCACCTCAGCCTCAACACTGCCGGATCACGGAACAGCAGTGTCGCTGAGGGCACAGAAGAGGACCAAAGACACGAAGACCACCAGGTACACTGACGGAGGGACACTGGCAGCGGCAGACTGGACCACGGGACAGTAGGACGAAGGCAGCGGCAATCCGGACAGAAGAAAGGAGGACAGCAGAGAAATATCCCACCTGGTAAGACGACATTTTCATTACTAATAATTTCTTTTATTTCAGATGACTACAAGTAACGAGAGGTGGCAAAAAAACATCCTGCCAAGCGAGGACCTCCCCCCCCCCTACGACAGCGAGGACCATGTCCTTCATAGGAGTTTCTCCCGAAAGGACGGCACCAACCCCATCGAAGGATCCTTGGCTAGCCCAATGATGGTCCATCTGATGGGGGCCCGTTGGGGTTTAGTGGGTATTGTTGACTCCGACAGGTGAAAACCTGTCAGAGCAACGAGTCCCACACTGTCTTCCCTTCTTCCGGAAGGGAATTCGTGCGTAAAAGCATTCCCCATCGACACAAAAAAAAAAAAAAAAAAAAAAAAAAAAACCACTTCAGTCTCTATTCGGACGCGAGAAAGAAAGCTTCGAAAATGCCAAATGTGATTTTGGCGAAACGTCAGCAAAACTGTTCTTTTCATAACGACAGTAGTGAACGGATGTACACCCGGAATGAAAACACATTGTATTTTTCCATCCGTGAAGGAGTAAAAATCAACATATATATATATATATATATATATATATATATATATATATATATATATATATATATATATATATATATATATATATATATATATATGTACAGGATGGTGCCCCACCCCACAATCTCCTGAGAGTAACCAATTTTTTAAACAATAAATATCTTTTTTGGATAGGCAGGCATGAGCCAATCAGATGACCAGCAAATAATCTAGATCTATCTCCCCTTGACATATTTCGCTCGGGTTATTTAAAAAAAATTAATTTATTATACCTAATATATCAAGAAATGTGCAAATTTTAGAAGAAAGGATCCGTAACGAAATTAGAAATCTGAACAGAGATAATCCCCATTTCATACAAAAAGCTATTCATAATAAATTTAGCAGTAATATTCGCAAATATTATAATAAATCGAAATGACGGTTAATATTTTGCTTGTTCTTTAAGCAAATAAAATATGTTTTAAATAATAATACCTATGCTTAATAATTCATTTCACATTAAATTTTTTTTCGGTATGACTAACAAAACCTTTTCACGATGCTCACCATAATGCACAAACTTTAAAGCTTTGTATTTTTAAATCTGGTCCATCAAATGTAATATATATAATATATATATATTACTATTTGAAATCAGGAAGAAAAGACCTTTTTAAATATTTAATAATATGCAGAGTGTTCTATTTAAAAAAACTGACCACGTGTCAAAATTTGACATTTCCAAAAATATTTTCGCACGACATTTCTCTATCTATTCAAATAGACTCTTTAGATGGGTAGCAAAATATGCGGGAAAACCCTGTACAGGTTGAGGTGAAAAAATATTGAAGAAAGATTTTATTAACGTCTTAATTTACTTCCATTAAACTTTGTTTTTTTATGGAACTCATTAAAACCTACAATTTGAAATATCTTAAGTCTATAGACAAAACAATAAAAAATAGGAGCCTTTTATTTAGCTATTTTAAACCCCTTGCCCTTTAGTCGCCCTTACAAGAGAAATTGTTGTTGTTTACAATGACCTGCCATTCATTTTAATTTAATACAAGTAACGAATACATACATAAACGACGTACGCAGAGCTAAACGAAAAATAATGAATACACTTACCTTCCGTCAACGTTCTGCGGGTGATTTGAATGAGACTACAGTCCATTCACAATGTCTGCGGTAATTGAGAGCGAGATTTCTTTGACTTTTAATAAACGCATCGCACCCGCATATCCAAGAACGTTCTCACGCAGTTCTATGGGGATACGATTGCAGTCGAAACGACTGTTTTTCTTTGTTTTGACGGGCAGACGGAATTGTATAGCAAACAACACGCCAAAGTGGGATATTATGTGGGTTACACCATGGGTTACACCAAGCATCGCTAAAAATTAAATTGTTATTTCGATTTATATGAGCATCCTCTGCCATAAGATATTTGATACTAAATAGTTATCGGCCTACATTTGTTTTTTTTTTAGCTTTTCAGTTATTAACACCCAAGAGTTAGACTTTAGAAAATTGACTAATCAAGGGGGAGGCAAATAACACTCTTATTATCCCCCTTGGTTATACTGTTATAGTAGAGATACTTAAAATGCGAAAAATGTTACCTAAAATGATAAATAATCATTTGGCCACTCCTATCTAATAAGAAAACTGATAAAAGCTTTTAAATTTTAGGTCTTAGTCAGTTGGCTTTTTCTTACTTACTCCCCGTCCATATTTTCTCTTCGGTGTGTCCCCGAGCCTGTGTCAGTAAGGAGCAGCTGTTGCCACTTTTTTACTGGTCGTAGTAAATATTTCAGGTCGTAGTAAATATTTCAGATGATAATCAAATGACAAATATTGAAATTCGTTTTCAACAATATGGTGCCCTGCTCCATTATTCTCAAAATGTTCGCCAATATCTAGATAATATGTTTTTTGGAACATGGATTGGACGTAGTAGTACAATTAGTACAATTGAGTGGCCAGCTCTGTCCCCAGATTTGTCCTTCCTCGATTACTTCTTGTGGGACCACCTTAAAAAAGAATGTGGTCTTTAAGTCTAAGACAAATGACCTCGATGATTTAAAATTAAGAAGAAACGAGGAAACTTATATCCTTCTGAATGTTTTTCCACAGTATTAGGCTTACTGTCAGGAAGTAAATGGACTGCATTTTAAACATCCTATTTGGTTTTCATCAGCTTTTAAATTAATTTATTGTTTATTGTATTGTTTATTCTATTGTACTGTATTCTTTATTCTTGTTCTAAATAACCATCTAAATGGTATCGCTTATCACCATGTGTTGCGTTCTGCATCTGCCAAAGTGTGCAGCATTTTTTACGTTTCCAGTTTCACAATTTTTTTTCAGAACTTTACTTGTAGTAGATCTATCTAATGGATTTCTATCAAGATATTGTCACTAAAAATAAACTATAAAATCACAAATATCGATATTAAACCGTGATTTTCTTAAAAACAGTTAACCTTCCAAAAACTTACCCCCAATGAAAAATATCGGGAATTCTAAACAGAATTCGAAAATAAATAAAAATAGGGCATTCCATTTAAAAAATAAAAGTTCTCATCAATTACAGAAAAACAGTAAACTTGGCAATGCTGTAAATGCCATCATTGAACCAGGCATAATTTCACGCCTAAGTATAAAAAATTTCATTAAAATCAGGTGAGCGATAACTGAAATATTTCGAGTGTTTTATAGTTTTGTTAAACACTGTATATCTCGGAACTATGTCGGCTCTGGAACGTCATTGATATGCGTAAATATACCCTTAATTGGCAATTTAAGGACATCTCAAATCAATTTACTTACTATTAGCTGATAGGTAATCTTGGCAACTGTAATTCGTAAGAAAATAATTTATTATCCAAAAAAATTATTAACATATTTCGTGATAAAAATTAATCCTCATTCGCGCTGCTTAGTTTCCATATGAACTTGGATTGCATTAAATAGATAAAGAAAAGGAGAGAAAAAGAAAGTGAGAGATAAGCGGTATTTGTCTAAGATTAGGTAGTAACACCCATCCATTTTTTTTTAAATTAGTCCTTCCTAATTTATACACTAGCTAATTATATTTTTAAACTATATTTTTGGAAAAATCTAATGAATTTATCACTAAAACTACTAAAACTGTTTTGTATTAAAAATTGAAGAAACAAAATAGTTATTTAATAAGATAAAGCTTATTCACCCAGTACCAATATAATTTTATATTTATTGTATTATTATATTTTAATAATGACATAGGTTTATTATTTAGGTAGACACTTAATGATTAATCCTTTACTTAAATAGTACTAGAAAATTATGTACGCTTTGACTTTTGCCACAAAGGGTGTACTAAGCCTCCAGTAAGTTCTTCCCTACCATAAAATTTATTACACGTAAAACAAAATGAAATTCTCGCATTTCTTTCTGAGAACTAAAGGTATATGTTAACTTTTTATGAATAGCCGTGACATATGTCATTAAGTGCTAGACAAAAACATTTAGCGACTTACGGGTAGTCAATCTACCAAGAATATTTATAAACAAGGATCTGCTTTTCCCCTCGGATTATTCTATCTGAATCTATTTGTCAAATCACAAAAAAGCGAATCTTGAGTTTTGCATTCCGGAATGACTGTGAAGCCATTTATTTTTTAACAAAGACCAAAGTATAGCGAATTGCATTGGTCCCATCAGAATAAAAAAAATTCTTTGTTTTTAAATTTCTGACAAAACTGCGTCGGTTTTAGACATCTACAAAACAAGAAAAATCACTATAACGTGAAGGATTTTCGAATTTTCTTTATAATTTTACAGTTCAATAAAATTTTTGGTATTTTTATCTAATTGAACAGTTGAAAACTGTAAAATAATTTGCAGTTTTGGTATTTGATGTAAAAGAAAAAATTCAATTTTTTGGGGGCAGTTTTTTAATAAACACTTCTCGAAACAAGCTACAATAATAATAATATTAATTTTGTTAATAAAATAATAATAATATTAATAATTATAATGATTATAATTATAACTACACCTACATAACCTGCATAACATCCAAATCTCTAAACTTCAACAGTACTTTTTCAGTAAAACTTCTACATAGAACTGTCATAGAGGCTGATAAGAATTTTACTCCGCTAAACATGGCGAACAGGGCAATGGAAATTAAAATCAAACCTAAAGAAGACCTTCTACAACGATGGGCTCAGTAAGTGATCCACGCGGGTAATTCTCCGTTATGCACCAGAAAAATGTTAACATCAAACAGGTAGTTGAGTTAAGGGGATTTGTACGCCGAGACTAAGGGCTACTTGTTCACTATTCAGGACAAAGTTCTTCCCACAAGAAATTACCAAAAATACTGGAGTTGAAGATAGATGCTGAAGATGTGGTCAAAGCGGAGAAACTATTAAGCCCATACTGAACGGATGTCAAATATTAGCACCTATAGCGTATACAGAAAGACAGAGCAATGTAGCGAAAATAGAAAACAAAAACCTAGCAGTTAAGTATGGTTTGCCAACTGAAAAGATTAATTATTATTATTTTAATTATTATTATTTTAAATACTTACCTGACCCAGTACTAGACTCGGATAATCATAAATTGGTAGGGGACAGAATTGTCATAACGGACAAAACGACCCTACGTAACAGACCAGATATAATACTTACCTTAAAAAAAGAACAAATAACGTACCTTATTAATATCAGCGTGCCAGGCAGCAAAAACCTCTCGTCAGCCTACAACATAAAAATTCAAAAATATGCTGAACTCTGCGCTGAAATTAAACGGATATCCCGACAAACAGATGTCTACACCGTCCTCATTGCATTATCTTCGACAGGAACAATCCCCACAAAACTGCTCCAATCACTAAAATAATTAAAAGTATAGCAAAAGCTCTATATTAAGTTACAAAAAGCAAGCACCTAACCTCATGCTACATAGTAAGAGAGTTCTTATAATAGGAAGATAATTTGTCTTAGATCGTATCTCCTTAAAACCTATGTGCTACAAAATAATAAAAATAGTGTAGTTTCTTCTTTACTTGACAATACTTTTAAAATAAGTATTTGTAATTAACCTACTAGAATAACAATTATGTATATTTGTGAGGTATAGAGCTTAAGTTAATAAACATATTGGTAATTTGCAATATTTTTAGACTACTAGAACTTTTTGGAAATTTAAGGTTTATTTATACCTACATATCAGTTATAATTGTTATGTATAAATTGGCAATCTGGGAACATCTGATATGAGTTTTAGAGGATTACTATCCGATGATAGGTAGGAGCAAACGTAAACATACTGTTTACCTTGCCTTACCTTTGTAAAAAATCAATCTAATAACCAAGAAAATACACAAAAAAAATTATCAAAATACCATAGATAGAGAGAAAGAGAGAGAAAAAAAGAGAAAGATAGGCGGATGTTATTTAAGGTTATATAGTAAAACCTATAACGTTTAAAAATTGGTCCTTCTTTATTTATAGATTAGATACATGTATTTTTTACTATATTTTTTTAAAAACTCATGTCCTAAATCTGACGAATTTATCAATAAATTTGTTAAATATAAAATACTTGTTTAATCAATCACATAAAGACTATTTCAAAGTAGCAGTAACATATTTTTATTTTTATTTTAGATATTTTAATAATAATTCTATTTAGGTAGAAATTTAATGATTGATAACTTTAATCCTTAACTTAAATAGTACTAAAATTAAATTCTCGCCAGTCTTTCTGAGAAATAAAGGATTATGTTAACTTTTTATGATTAGCAGTGGCAAATGTCATAAAGTGTCAGTTTTACATTTACTTGTATCATGGAGTCGTTCTACAAGGAATTTTCGTAAAACAAGATGTGTTTTCCTTCGGATTGTTTTATACTTAGTCAGATCACAAATTAAAGAAGGAAATTCTCAGTTTTTGTATTGCACAATGACCGGGAAGCCATATTTTTACATTAAGTTGAATTGCGTTTCCATAGATAGAAAGAGAAAAAGAAAAAAATAAGCGGTTGTTATTTAAGGTTATGTAGTGAAACTTTTAAAATTTGGTCTCTCCTTATTTTTAGATACATGTATTATTTACTGTATTTTTAAAAATTCATGTCCTAATCTGACGAATTTATCAATAAAATTGGCAAATGTAAAATATTTCTTTAGTCAGTTACATAAAGCCTATTTCAACGTAGCACTAATATAGATTATGTATTGTAATTAGATTATGTATTAGTGGCATAAGCCTATTATTTAGGTAGAAAAAATCGTATAGAGACTCTATAGAGAGTATAGACACTCTTTATGTTTTGACTTTAGCGACTAAACGTGTACTAAGCCTCCTATAAGTTCTATGTTACCATAAACTTTATTATACGAAAACTAAAATGAAATCTCGCTATTCTTTCTGAAAAATAAAGAAATGTTATGTTAACTTTTTATGATTAGCTGTGCCATATATAATGAATTCATTCCACTGGGAATTTTCGTAAAACAGAATGTGCTTTTTCTTCGGATTGTTTTATATAGACTTATTGGTGAGATCGCAAAGTAAGGGAAATCTTAGTTTTTGTATTGCACAACGACAGGCAAACCATTTTTACTTTTGTAAACCAAAGACATAAATATGGGGGCTTGTATTAATCCCACCGAAAGTATGTGGCTAATATTTAAACTACAAAACTCATGTCCTAAATCTAACTAATTTATCACTAAAACTGCTAAAACTATTTGGTATTCAAAATTGAAGAAACAAAATAGTTGTTTAATTATCTTATTAAGCTTATTTGAACCCAGCACCAACATAATTTTATTTTTATTGTATTATTATATTTTAATATAGTAGGTTTATTATTTAGGTAGAAACTTAATGATTATTACTTTAATCCTTTTCTTAAAGAGTACTAGAAAATCCTAAAGGTATTAGACATTTTGTATGCTTTGACTTTAGCAACCAAGGGTGTACTAAGCTTCCAGTAAGTTCTTCTTTACCATAAAATTTATTACACGTAAAATAAAATGCAATTCTCCCATTTCTTTCTGGGAACTACAGAAATAACCAAAACTTTATCAAAGAATTTTTGAGGTTTTGTTTAAACTAAACCCGGCAAATTATTTTTTTATACGTAAATTTAATTTTTTTCTATTTTTGATAGAATTTTTAATTTTTGGAAAGTAAATATACTGAAAAAAATAGCCAAAAATTTAAAAGCTTACTCTTAAACAAAAAAACATTTGACAATATTTTATTTTTTAATAAAATAAATTTTATTTCATTTTTAAATTATATTTTTTTAATTCAAACAATTAGTATTAGTTGTTTAAATATTAAATAAAATGTATTTTATTTAACAATAAAATTATATTCGTTTTAATTCCTTTTTCTCTACCTCTGTTTCATACTATTCTTTTCCAAACCAGTTGTGTCGTTCTTTATTCTTCTAGATCTTCTACAAGGCCTCGGTCTTCATTTGATGAAAATAATCATGGAATTATATAAATCCTAATAATGGCTTATTTTTTGGTTCAAATCCCTATATTCAATATTTGAGTGTAAGGATTATTAAAATGTTTAATGTTAATGTGTTAAAACCATTTGTATTTTGTATATTAAATTAAAACCATTTGTATTTTGTATATTAAAGATCATGTTTTAGACTAGTATAGTTGCATTTATTATATTTCTTGTTCAAATTGCGATAAAAAATACATTGCTCAAACAGAACAAAGATTAAGTAAAAACATTGCACTACACAAAACTGATGCAAGACTTGATAAACGATCTTGTGCTCCTTCAGAACACATTATAGATACGTGACACACATGTAATTTTAACGAAATAAAAATGTTACACACTGAACATAACACTAGCAAAGGGCTTTTTTTTAGAAATGACCGAAATACATAAAGAAAATTTCACAATGAACAAAAAAACGGTATTAAAAACTTAAGTTCCATTTATTCTTATATTTTAAATTTAGACGACGAATAATTCTTTAAAAATCATAAATATTTCTTTTTTAAATTACCGTTAATATTTTGTTCCATATAGTCTATAACGTATTATCTAGTGTAAAAAACATACCTCCTTTTTTATATCAAGCATTTAACATATTTAACCTAATTTCTGTCATTATTTGATAGAAAAGCAATTGGTTTTAAATTGTTTATTTCTTGTCAAAATTTTAGTAGGAAAATTCTACCCAATTTTATTTTTTATACTTTTTAAAAATTCACTCAAAATTGTCTTTGCATTTTAGTTAGTGTAAGAAAATTTTTATTGTAAAAATTCCTAAATTTTCAGATAATTATGTTATTATAAAGCCCTAAAAAACAAACGAATTATTTCGAGAGCTTGGCTATTAGAAAATAAATTAAATAAATGCATGGATATTTTGGTAGTAGCTTAAACAGCTGGAGACTGTAATTTTTCTATAACACTATATATATATATATATATATATATATATATATATATATATATATAATGTGTTTTCATTCCGGGTGTACATCCGTTCACTACTGTCCTTCTGAAAAGAACAGTTTTGCTGACGTTTCGCCAAAATCACATTTGGCATTTTTGAAGCTTTCTTTCTCGCGTCCGAATAGAGACTCTCTCTCTGTGATTTTGGCGAAACGTCAGCAAAACTGTTCTTTTCAGAACGACAGTAGTGAACGGATGTACACCCGGAATGAAAACACATTGTATTTTTCCATCCGTGAAGGAGTAAAAATCAACACATATATATATATATATATATATATATATATATATATATATATATATATATATATATATGCATTATACGATAAATATATTAACTTTAATTAACTGGGCAAGTTTTGAGTAATATTCTTAAAAACTTAACAGTGGCGTATTTATAAGGGGGAGCAAGAGAGGCCATTGCCCCCCCCCCCCCCCCCCCCCGAGCTAATATAAGCAAAATGTTTGAAAGTAAAAATTATTTTATAAGTATTACCACGATTGTATAAGTGTAAATTTTTTTTAGGCATCGTTGCTGCATTGTTTAAGGTATTAAGCTTATGTTGTGTTACTGTTTACTTATTAGCCATAATCTGTGAAATCCCCTATCTTTAATATTAGGTTATTTACATGAAATAGCATTCTCCCTAATATCATATATAATAAACAAAAAAAACTTCATGCCCGAATATTTTAATGAATAACTGTCGGACCAATTTTCCCGGTTCTTCGTTAGCATCCTAAATACCAGCTCTTATTAAATTAAAATGTACTAATCTTAAACGAAATGCTTAATTTCCATTTACATTTGTTTCATTATACAAATCCGAATTTCCAAGAATACCTGAATTTTTAAGTCGCCAATCCCCACCTGTAATACCATGCCCTGTTACGAAACTTTCCTGGTAAATTTACAAAACAAACAAAAAGTCCCTCGCACAGTAAGCAAACATTAGAAAGGCACACCAACCTATAACAAACATAAGAAACTAAGGAGGAGCAAAGGGCGTGACGATTCCGCCGACAAGCTGTGATTGGTCCTATTTCATTGGCCACAGAGACGTGGGGGAGACCAACATGACTTTCTACAAAACGTTTCAGTCTGTCAGATTTAGAGATCAGTTTCTAAAGACAGTTCGTCGAGTTAGCTTGTGCGTTACATTCATAGTTCTTTCTAAGTGAGTTTTAAGTGTTCGTCAAAAACTTTTTAGTGTAGAAATAGTGCGAAATGATGCAGGTGGCTACGAATTTTGTAAATCCCACTGGATATAATTTTTCTATAGAAGCCATTCTGTCGAAAGGAGTTCCACAGGGCTATCAAGTACTACCGGGACTGTCTCATCCTCCAGAAAGGGATGGAAATATGCCTCCAACTCCTGAACCCGATGTTAGTGACGACGCTGAATCGGAAAATGAACTGGACGTTACAGGTGATGGCGAAAACGAGGCTCCTCTTGATTGTACTAAATCATCTAGTGATGCAGAAGACAAAGAAAAGGCAAATCAAAAGCCAACGTATAGTTATAATGCTTTAATCATGATGGCCATTAGAAGTTCTCCGGAAAAAAGATTAACTCTAAATGGTATCTATGAGTATATCATGACCAATTTTCCGTATTATAGGGAGAACAAGCAAGGTTGGCAAAATTCAATAAGACATAACTTGAGCCTGAATAAGTGCTTCGTTAAGGTTCCCAGAAGTTACGATGATCCAGGCAAGGGAAACTACTGGGTGTTGGACCCATCCGCAGATGATGTTTTCATTGGAGGTACAACTGGCAAGCTGAGAAGGCGATCAACTGCTGCGTCCAAAGCAAGGTTAGCCGCGTTTAGGCGTAGTTTAGCAATATACCATCCACTCCATGCGGTTATGCAGCAACAGCACCCTTTTTATAATACAGGATATTGGCCATATATGGCAGCTGGAAGGCCTACTGTCGTCAGGCCAACGCCAGTTCAACATCCGCATATCCCATACAACATAGACAGACTGATGGTTGCACAACCACCCCGGTTGAACATGCAATCACCGTATTTGCAGAGCAACATGGACTTTTCAAATTTAGTGTTACCAGAGCAGCTGATGATGTCTCAAGGTCAATTTATGGCCTCTCATCCAGCTGGATCTCCATCAGGCAGCTCAACCATCTCGTCAGACCCAAGAACTAGTCCAGTGTTGATGCCGCGGCTTTAATTTTGTGTCTGGTAATTCTTAAATTAATCAAATTCAGTAATTCGTTAACAAGTTTTTGTCATTTGTATTATCAAAGTTATAGTATATTTGTTAACAAGTTACTGAACGCTCGTCACATGTGATACTTAATTAAATAACTTTTTTACAATCTGTAAGCTCTAATAACTCAACTCACTAGAAACTTTAGAAAAAACAGATTATTTTTTAGGGCAATAAAACTCCTAAAAGAGTTATTAAATTTTGCTCTGAATTGTAAATAACTTCTATATTTAGGAATATGAAATGGATATCAATCCACATGACAAATTCAATTTTTTTTCTGTTTTCTTTTTGCTTATCTTATTACAATCAAAACTTATTGTTTTTAGCTACATTTTTTATTTTCCGATTAGATTTCAAAAGCAAAAGAATTTGACAAATTTCTAAGGTTAGTTTAGTTTAATTATGTTTGACAAAAACTATCTTCAGTCAAGTATTTTTTCAATCATTGTGCTAACACTAATTTTTATTTTTTTTAAGCTAGTATTTTGTTTTATGACAATTTTTAAGATCTAAACTAAGATTGAAAAAATAAGTTTCAGAAGCTGACAATATATTTTTTTATATTTATATTGCTTTCCTTGATATTTGATTAGATGAGCTAAGTTAAATTTAAAACAGAATACATGTTGATCTCATTATCTTATAGTTTTCAAATCCATACTTAGAAATAAAATGTAAATATTTATAAAGAAGCATATAAACTGTATTGATTGTTATCTTTCTAGGAAAAATGATGTTGCTTCTAATTTTTTTAATTACCTCACTAAACCATGTTGAATATAGGAATTTCCTAAATTGCAATGTGCAATTATTGTTTATATTAAGCATGCTCATATTAGAACTGACATTGTAAATAGACTAAATGATATTCCTTTCTGAGGAGAATGTGATATTAGTTGTATTTCTTATATATCCCTTTCATGGAGATGTACATAAACCAAATATTTATCGATTAATTTAGTTTTAGTATCTCCAGAGGGGATGAAAATTGTAAATTGTTCTATATGTAGTTGTCCATTGTGATATGTGATGAATAGATGTATAATATTGTAAATTGATTTTCTTCACAAGGAAAATAATAATTGATTAAATAACATTATATATTAAACTCTTGTTTCATTTTGATTTCCTTCCATATAAATAAAAACATATATAATCAAAAAAGAAAAGTTATTCAATGATACTTATATATAGATATAGAAATGATAAACGACTAAATTTTGTTTTTGATTAATTACTTACTTAATTTCTTACGATACCCTATTAGCGGACGGAGGTACTTTAATACTTCTGTGACAAGAAGATTCTATCTAAATACAAATGCTTGATCTCTTAAAAAGTCTTGAGAAAGCTCAACACAATGAGCGAAACGTTCAACTAACCTAACCAAAGAAAATAAGTTTTCCAGATATAATATATATATATATATATATATATATATATATATATATATATATATATATATATATTTATACATATATATAAAGATATTCCCTATTATGATTAGTAAATTTACAGCTTACAGCAGCAAACGTTTAGCATAAAAATACATTTATTATACCACAAATGATTTTTAGGTCCTAAAACATACACAGAATGTGACAAAAAGTAGCATAAATTTGTTTAAAAAAAAAGTCAGCATGTTTAACTTGTATCGTTATATTGCAAATGATATCAGTTTATAAGCATGTAAGATTCATCTTAAAACTACTTCCAATTTACCTCAAATTTTGCACAAAAATCAAGTGATGGGTAGAAATTAATTAGTGAAATTTTGGCACGAATCCAAGATGGCGAAACAAAATGGCGGTTTGATAAATTATTTAAAAATAAAGCCTCAAAAAACTACTTTATAGATTGATGGCGGCCAAATGAAATGTTTGTAATCGTGAAAAAACTCCAGGTTTTATATATATTTACGTTGAGCCCCTAGATGTCAAGAATGTGTTTTCTCAATTCCATTTGTCTGTCTGTCGTTCTGTCTGTCAGTTCGCGGCGTAGCTAAAAACTACTTACCCGATTGGTCTTAAATTTTGCACAAAAATCAAGTGCTACATAAGAATCAATCTGTAATACTTTGGTACGAATCCAAAACACCAAAACAAAATGACGGCCTAATAAATTAACTTCAAAAATCAGTCTGAAAAACTCCTTAATAAATTAGTTTCAAATTTCGGGCATTCATTAGGTGTGAGATAAACTAGCAAAATTGTGGTACGAATTTAAGATTCAATTGACTTGCAGCAATTTTGAATGTGATACTGGGATCCACTGGTACGAATTCAAAATACATTCAATGCATTTAAAATCATGTCCAAAAAAAGTGTGGTATAGGTAGAAAATGGTAAAACATTGGTCCGATTCCGATATGGTGAAACAAAATGGCGTCCAATAAAATGTGCGGAACTAAACTGGATTACACTTTACTGTTCCTAATGAAGGGAAATATTCATGCCGAGGGTAGTTTCAGGTAAAGGAAATTTACCGCTTTTTTATATTGGACAAAATAACGTACCACATCAGCACATATGACTGTTAAACACATTACTTCCTTTACATGCACAGTCGGGTAAAACATCGATTATCGGTCTTGTTTTGTTAATTTTTAAGCACATCGTTAACACATTTATTAATTTTTATTATGTAAAACAATTAATTATATGATTTTTTACAAAATGCCTACAGTTTTTTTCTTAGTAAAATATCTGAACGACCTAAATTTAAAAAATGAAACGAAACGTTTTATTTTACCATAGAATGCTTATTTGAAAACGGCAACACTGCCCATCGTAGAGAAACGAGCAGGCTTCAACGAACATAACAATTCACAAGCATATCAGTTGCATTTGTCTTGTTTTTTGATTCTTTCATTTTAATGTATTGCGATATGAGGCAATTCCATACTGTTTTAATACGCAGTCGGGATTAAAAACTCTTCAAAAATGTAAACGAATATTGAATATGCAGACATGGGTTCAGGTAAACTATCCTAACAGACGATTTTTACATATTTTATTTTTTTTTCAGAAAGTACCAATTTGTAATATTACATTTCAAAAATAAAAATTGCGGAATATGAAAAAGTTTTCCTAAAAAAAATTAATTCAGAATCACACTCGGTCACAATTTGACAGCCTTGAATCGAAAAATTCAGCAACGTTGCCAGATTTCAGATTTATCAATGAAATGACTAACTGAAAATTATTTGGGCAACAGAATTGTAATTATTGATTGTTATTATTATAGTTTAAATGAAGGTTAATGGGCTAACCTAACGTTAGCGGGACAGATCCACGGTTTTGTTACAGAAACATCCCCCTTTCAATATAGACTTGGAATTCAGTTGGAGCGCTATTACCCGCTTTCTTTACAGAAGACCTAACCATTCCTAACCTAACCTAATCCGCATTTTTAATAATTATAAGTTTTGTTATAAAAAAATTTAGTTTTACGTGAATGAATATAGCAACGTCATAAATCAAATTAAAAACAAGTATGGCGATGGGAACAGTCGGAAAGATATTTGAAATCAAAGGTACCTTTAATTCGTATAATAATCACTCAATCAATGTTAGGACATAATAATCACATTTTAAAGTAATTTTTGAGTGCTGATGAGAGTTTTCCACACATTTTCTCAACTTGGACTGCTAGACTGCTAGATGAAAACAAAAAGAAACAAAAATAAACGAGAGTGTCAACATAGTTAACTAAAGCCCAAACATGTTACTTATTTATGGGGAGTGTAGACAAAATGTTCATTTGGCGTCCCAAACATACCGGAAAAGATATCCGAAAGGAGATGTCCCCTCCTCGATTTTTATTTTTGGTGCCACACGAAAACATTAGTGTATAATAGGGTTAAAATTGAAAATGAAGATGACGTTAGAAACCGCATTTTTGCTGCAGCGGAACAAATTAAACAAAGGCCTAACGTTCTTGAATCTGTTCGAGAAAATTGGCTTCGCCATATTCGTGCGTGTTTAAATAGTGGCGGTAGTAATTTTCAGTATTTACTTTAAGTTTTTAAAATACTTTTTTTAGTGTGTGAATTACCTACCTAGTGCTATAAATTAATATGCATAGTAAATTCATATTCTTTATCAATTTTTGGAAACTAATAAACTTAATTAGGGTTGCGCAGTTAAAAACTATACAAATAAATAATCTAAAAAAATTTTATAACAGGTTTTTACTATTTTTTTATACGCGCCGATGTTATGTTAACCAACCACAATTTATTAAAAAATATTTGGAGATTGGTATAGAAAATTGTTTTAAGGTAAACATTATAGATCCACAAATTTTTCACATTTTTCATGTTCTTTTGGCTGATTATCGTAAACTAGACATTTTTAAACATAAGTAACCCTGCAAGAGCCATTTTTTAAAATAAAAACCTACTAAAACTTTCTTTCCTCCTTCAGGTACGATTTTTACCATCGTTTGCGGATGTTTCACCTTTGTATGCTGTTACTAATAACTAAAATATGTCACTAATCTTGATTGATAATAAATGTTTTTTCTTTATAAATCTAAAAGAAAACAAAAATAACTTAATTATTATCTACCTATTTTACGGAACGATTTCTAGCCATATTCTTAAAATGACAAGTGATTGCGATGCCGACTACCATGAAGTCTAAAATGTGAAATGCCAGAAAATAAACTATTTGGACAATGTTGCCACGTTGCTATCGCTACCATTATTTCTTTCAAACAGTTTATTATGAATATTATAACTTATAATTAATAAAAATGCAGATTAGGTTATGTTAGGTTAGGTTAGATTTGACGTAAAGGAACCGCGCGGTAACAAAATTCTGGAACTGTATTAAAACAATGATTTTTTTGTTAACTTTTAGTGATTTTTCACATTGTACATAGAACGGGACATATATAATATATAATATAAATACGTGGGTCTATAAAGTTCACAAGACCCGGTTAATTGACTTTAAGCTGATTTTCGAAATGTGGCGTGCACGAATTTTTTGCTGGGTTTTGAGCCTTCGTACTTGTTTTCACAAAAACGTCTGGTCAAGTCAAAAGTTCTATATTTTTGCTACAAAACATTAATATACATTTTTTTTGTCCTGCGGTAAAATCGACTTTGAACATAAAAATTCAATTTTTTTTATTTAAAAACAGACATTTTGACATGACGGACTTTTTAATCCGACATGTGTCCAGAAATTGGCAAAAATCTCTTCAAATGCTTAAGCGCCGTAAGAATGGATGGAGATCAAAAAGTAGAACATATTTCACGGATTCTGCCCAAATTTTGTAAGTTCTAACATGTATTTCATGTCGAATTTTTTTACCGAATGAGCATAATATATCAGAAAAATAATAAATAGGTTAGTGTTGCAAATATGAGACTGGTGTAGATGCTTTCTTCGGTATAGGGAGAATTCAGTAATTAATTAAAATCACCTCTAATATTTATGTAAGAAGTATTATCTGATTTTTAAAAGTTTTTGAACATACCCTTTTTGTAATATGCATTTAACATATTTAACCCACATCTATCATTACTTTATAGAAGAACAATCGGATTTAAATTATTATTTATTGTTATTTCAATTATTGTACGTACCTTTTGATTTAATTGCAAAAAAGATCATTTTTTTTGAAAATTATGATAATTATAGAGCCCTGAAAATGAAATTAATTATTTCGAAAGCTTTGCTTATGACAAAATAATTGGCCGAATCCATGTTATTTCTCTGTACTTCTCACGGGCAAAAATATGGAATAATATAGGTATAAAGCTATACGATTGAATAGAAACATGATGCTACAAAATGAATGTTTTTGAATATAGTGAATATTTTCTATAAAAAGACAGAACAGTGATCAAAAAAACAAATGTTAAGAAAGAATGAGACATAAATCAGTAGAATTGCTGCTATTGCTGTAGATACTTTCTACAGCGGATTTAGAAATCTCGTTATAAAACATTTTACACACCCTAAATTGAGCGAAAAACATTTTGAACTTTAAAAACAGGCATCTTTTTTGTCTCTATTTATCTTTTAATGAAACTCTAACATTGAATCAGACTGAATTTTCCTTTTTTAATCACAACATGTTTCTATTGATTGCAATGGAAGTTTTGTCCGTGTATATATATATATATATATATATATATATATATATATATATATATATATATATATATATATATATATATAATTACTAATATTACCCTCTTAAAAAGGAAAAATGTAAAATTAATGAACAAGAAATCTTAACTTTCCAAGAGAAACACGCCGCAAAAAAATTAAAAATGTACATTTCTAGGGGTAAAATACTACATTCAATTTACAAAAAAAACGAATGTTAAAATACTTTCTGTTAGATGTTAACCTCACCGTGGAGATAGAACTTAAAGCAAGTTTCATCATATTACAGTAATACAAATGTTGTCGCACTGTATCGTAAAATAAGCGAGTAATCCCTAAAAGGGAATTTCTTATTACGACAATAAATCTATTATAGTAGCCTTCCTGTTTATACTGAAACGTTAATGTTTGAAGAAACAATATCCTTAACAACAAAAAGTCAATAGCCGGATTAGTGAGTACTAAGCCACCACTCGGTTTAGGTCTTACTTAAAAGAAACAAGTTTTATTGTTAGTTATAAAACCGTCTAATTTATCGCCGCAAACGAAGGATTAAAAGGTAAAAGTCCAAGCGTATTTAATAATTTAGTAAGAAACCTTTCCGGAAAGTAAAATGGAAATCCTACCTCAGGTAGAGAGGTGTTAAAGTTAAGTAGGTAATTCAAAAATATGATTTAACAAGTTAATGACTTACTATAAACAATTCTCTGAATGGACAAACCTCAGCAAAATTAGGTAGAGTTTTAATTGTTTTTTTTTTAATTTAGGTCTTTAAGAGCTCTTAAATTGGCTACTATTGAAAAATTAAATTGTTGGATCCTCTGCAATGCCAAGAAAAATGCAAAAAAAGTTGCAAATATCAGTTTTTTTTGCCAATATATGTAAAAAATATTGCAGATAAGGCAATTAATAGCCAAGTCACCAGAGACAGTCTTGGAGGCTGTCACAGAAATAATATAATTGCAGACAGAGCAAAATTGTTTAATTAAAAAAATGTATGATAGATTATTACGTAAAAAAAGTGTTGATGTTTTTCCTGCAGTCGTCAAAGTTTTTGCGAAAATAAAGTTTAAAAAACATGTTTTTGAGGTCATGTTATGTTATGTATTTCTGCATTCTGAATTATAAATAAACAATAACGTTTACTCGAGTTATTACGCGTATTTCGGCTTGCTGACTAATAAAGTCAAGCAATTTTTTTTGGGGGGAGAGGAAAATTAATGATAACTTTAAATCAATTTTAGTAAACAGACTTTGTTCTATCTGCAATGTTTTGGAAGATATTGGACAAAAAATGCTTGTTACTTTCCTCGTAATAGCTAAAAACCTAGTTACCCGATTGACTTCAAATTTTGGTCAAAAATTAAGAGTTATGTGGGGATGACCTGGCAATATTTTGGTAAAAATCCAATATGGCAAAACAAAATGTCGGCCTAGTGAAATGTTAAATAACTTATTACTAAAAAACTGCTTACCTAATGTATCTCAATCAAGAATTATGTAGGAATCAAATGGTAAAATTTTGATACGAATCCAAGATGTCGGAACAAAATGGTGGTTTAAGAAATATTTAAAAATTCAGCCTGAAAAAACTACTTAATAGATTGATTTAAAGTTTTGTGCCATAACTAATTGTGGTAAAGGGATCAACTAGATCAAGATCGCGGAACAAAATAGCGGCTAAATAAAATGTTTGTAATCGTGAAAAAAATCACCCTCTCTGGTTTTACATATCTTCACGTTTTACTAGATGCCAAAAAATATGTTTTATCAATTCCGTCGGTTCGTCTGTCTGCGGTCAGGTCGCGGCATAGCTTAAAAACTACTTACCAGATTTTGGAAAAAATCCACTATGGGGGAACATAGTTAAAAAAAAATATTACTAAAAAACTAATTTTAATATCTAATTTACCTCAAATTTTGCACAAAAATCAAGTGTTACGCAGGAACGAACTGGTAACATTTTGATATGAATCCAAGATAGCAAAATAAAATAGCGACCCCTTAAATTATTTAAAAAATCAGCCTGAAAATAATACTTATTAAATTAATTTCAATTTGTATGCAAGAACTAAGTGTGATATTGAGGTAAATTGGTAAAGTTGTAGTACCAATTTAAGATGGCGAGACAAAATTGCGGCCAAATAAAATTTATAAAAATTCACCCTTAAAAAAATCTTGTTCAATTGACTTTAAATTTTGCAGAAAAATTAAATGTGAAAATGGGGATAAACTGGTACAAATTCAACATGATGTAAACAAAACTATTTATTTTAAAATTATGTCCAAAAGTCGAGTGTGGCATAGGTAGAAAGAAACTGGTAAAATATTGGTAGGAATCCAATATGATGGAACAAAATGGAGCCCTATAAAAATGTTTGATATTACAGTATATGTAACACATATCGCTTATTAAATGCAGATCTAGCCTATGTCCATTTTTTGTTAATTTATGTTTACAAGCCTATCTAAGAAATCCGCGCATGCTGAATTTTAGTATAGAACTAGCCTATCTTCAATCCACGGGATCCTCTCCATCCAGATTTTTGACCAACTAGCCTAAATCAAAACGGTCGCCCCAGCTCAAAGCAGAACTACGCCATGTCGGGGGGCACATCGCAAGTCCGCGTTAATTGTGGACATAGACCATCATAATTATGAAAACCAAATATTTTATAGGCAAATTGAATGTGGACATAGGTTAGTTCTACATAATGTGGTATAAGGATATTCACAACATATTTTGTTGTATGCAACATTCGCAATGAGTTCTAGAACTGCGAAAATATTGTAAATAGTCCACCAACAAAAATCTGATGAGGCCCATCAGAAAATAGTGCGTAAATTTGATTACCTTACGCACTAGTTAGTAAAATAACGTTGACAATCATTGACAGAGTTTAAATTTGACAATTCCAGTCGATTTCACTTTACGCACTAGCGTGAAATTATTTCCTTCTCGCACTAATATATTAAGTAAATAATTATATTTTTTTCTAAAAAGTTTGGTAGGTTTCTTCTTCAAGCAAAAGTGATAATTCGTAATGAAATTTTAGGTTTCTTCTGTTCTGTTAAATAACATTTTATCGGTTCCTATTTCTAATAGAATTTGGTTAAAATTTTATTTTTAGCCATTTATTGGTTTGTATTTTTTTGTTTAATGTTTATGAAATTTTTATGACTTGTTTCATTGCACAATAATTACGTATTATTGTATTTGTACAATGTTCCTACACTCAATGTTTTATTAAATTATATGTTTCGCTTTCATTTTTGTTAATTAAAGTAAATGTACTCAGATCAGAAGTAACCTTCTAAGTCCTTTCTGTAAATAAATTTGTCTAATCCTATATGGCCATCAATTATTGCCGGCAATGGTAAAGTACCCTAAGTCCATAAATATTAATTTTAATTAATTTACCTTAAAAACTTTAGAAGAATCAAATAGGGACCTGAAATCCTGGGCTATGAAAAACAAATCTTTTTAAACTTGGTTTTAGTTTCAGTTTAAATAAAAAAAAATGCTCTGCTGTAAAATTAGTATTTTGTGACTTAGAATAGTTCTGCATTCAATGAGCGTTATATACTGTGACTATGTATTGAACTAAACTGGATCACACTTCACTATTCTTAACATACGGAAAAAAGTATAACGGGGGAAGTTCCAGGTAAAGGAAATTTACCAATTTCCAACAGAATAACAAATAACAATATTCGTAAACATTCTATTTTAGAGCAACTACCTCCATTTAATTTAGAAGCAATTTTTCATTTAAACATCGCCTAAGTTGTTGACATTTTATATATAGGTTAGCAGCGGATTATCGTATACACCTATTAACTTTACGAACGTAGGTGCATAGTGTTGTTCATGTTGCCCTGCAGGTCAATTGTGTATTAAATAAATGTTGACGTGCTTCTTTAATACGAGCAGCCGGTTGATTCATGGGCATTAACTAAATTGTTCTTAATTGAAAAAATACACAAGAATTGGTGAAATGTGTTTTTAGATTAAATAGATTGTGGGTGTATGTTTGGTGTGTCCTTTCGTAATGTAGACTTTTAATAACGTGATATAAAATTCCAGATTTTGATATAGATAAATCAATTCTTGTAAAAAAGTGACTATTTGAGTATTGCGTTTTGTCACTTTGACATCGATAAAAAAAGTGCATCCTTTGTTACAGCTGTAAGAATCCATCCAGTTGGAGACAAAAACCTCTCCAGGTTTCTTTGCTGAGCAACATAACACATTGTCACAATAAAATTTAATGCAGTCAAACGCTTTTTGTCAGCGATATGTTATTATTTCTTAGTATCTATTTATGCATGGATTCGTGAATTTATCTAGTTAATAATCACTTGATCTTTTTTCTAAGATCGGATTATTTTAAAGACCTAAACTAGATTGGTTTTTATTAATTTAAACTCGAACAAACGGGTCTAGTTCACTTTAAATTTCTAAGCAATCCAGTTTACGTAAAAAATAAAAGTTTGTCTATTAAAAAACAACTCTTATGCTTTTACGTATGAAAATTTTATAGCTCTTAAGTTTGACCAATCAGATGCTTGCATTTTGACATGTTGCTATGACAACAACCTTTTTTTTTGGAAATCACCCTACTAATATGCACTTACATATCAACAATCAGCATTTTGGTGGTAGTTCCCAAATTTGTGCTAAATATTTCTTTGTGTTTAGTAAAATTTGTCCGTTTATCTAGTATTAAGAATGTTAACTTAATTGTATTTTTCTTGATTTTAATACCTGTACCGTGTATGGTCAAATCATTTTTTACTTCACAATCATCTAAATCGCTTATCCAACAGATCGAGCAAGGTTAAATTAAGTTTTGAAAAAACTCAATACAATGAGCGAAACGTTGATTCAATATGAAAAATTGTGTTTTACTATGAGGACAAAAAAGTTCGAATAAATTCATTCAAAAATTAGATATTTTTCCTCGAGAAAACGCTCGGACCCGTTCTTTTTATATTATAATTTCATGTATACAGGGTGACCCAAAGGCAAGTTATGACAGTTAATTTAACTTTTTTAAATAGAACGTCCCATTTTTTATTTTATTTTCGGATTCTACGGAATATTTTGTATAAAAAATCAATTTTATTAAAAAAGACTTAACTTTAAAAATAATAAATGTCTAGATAAAAAAATTATGTAATATCAATTTAAAAATTGTTGAAATTGATGACCAGCAACATCCTGACAATATCTAGGCGATCTTAAAAATCTTGCAAAACATTGTGCACACTGTCCTGTCCTGTCTTCTTCGGTTTTTAAGGTCATCAATATTATCAGGTCTGTTAACATACACATTTTAAGAAATCCCACAGATAATAATCTAACGAGGTCAAATCAGGGGATCTGGCAGGCCATTCTATCGGACCTCGTCTACCAATCCACCTACCAAGGAAAACAGTATCTAAATATTCACGAACCGGGAAAGTATAATGGTCTGATGCTCCATCCTATTGATTCCATAAAGTATCTTTGGGAATATCGAGAACTACTGGATTTGGATACAATACAGCAAGCGCAGGTGTCAAATCGAATGTTAAAAATTCTAGATACCTTTCTCCAGTTAGAGTATTTTCAAAGAAGCCGGAATCCAAAATTCTGTTTTCAATAATCTCAGCCCATACATTTACTTTTTGGAGGTAGCAATTCGTTATTCAAAGCGGGTGTTCTGTTGCCCAATATCGACAATTTTGTCCATTCACACTTCCGTTTAGGCAAGACGTTGCTTCATCCAAAAACAAAATTCTTCGTGAAAATTGAGGGTCATTGGTCATTGGATCAATTATCTCTCATATATAATAATATAATTTTTCTTAGACTTGAATGATATATAGGCGCTCTGTTTGGGTATTTATTGTTATTGTCTATATCCAATCATCATTAATATTTCTATGCGTTCTCTTTCACTTAATCGTGCCATTTCACAGTTTAAAAAAATTATTTTTAATGGAACAAATGTTTACTTTTGACAGTGAATCAACGTCAAAATTACCTAAAATATGTAACAGGTAACAATGTTATTAAAGTTAACGCTTTTAGTTGATTTAGATTTGTCTAATTCTTAATATGAACCGCATTGGGATATGAGGGGACCTAGTGCTAAATTTTGGAACTTTCAAATAAAAAAATGTATAAGAAAATGCAAAAAAACGTTAGTCAAACTCTTGAAACACGTGTGACAAGCAAAGTATAGCAGGGGAAATTAGTGCAACTGGAACTTTTTATTTCTTCATATTACTATTTCGGAATTAAACAAACATTTAATTACTTTTTAATAATTTTTCATTACATATTCTTAGGATTTTGTTTAGATAGCACTATTTTTTGCGCTTTCTTAAATATTTTTTTATCTAAAAGTTGCAAAATTTAGCACTAGCCCCACATATCCAAATGCAGTTCATATTAAGAATTAAACAAACCTAAATCTACTAAAAGTGTTAATTTTATTAACATCGTTACCTGTTACATATTTTACTTAATTTTGACGTTGATTCACTGTCAAAAGTAAACATTTGTTCCATTAAAAGTTATTTTTACCCCTCATATCCGAACCCAGTTCATATTAAAAATTAAACAAACTCAAATCTACTGAAAGCGTTTACATTAGTAACATTGTTACCTGTTACATATTTTACGTTCGTGAATATGTACACTATTCTCCCTGGAAGGTGAATTGGTAGACGGGGTCAGATAGAATGGCCTGCCAGATCCCCTGATTTGACCTCATTAGATTATTATCTGTGGGGTTACCTAAAATCTCTGTTTGTTAACAGACCCAAAAATATTGATGGCCCTAAAGACTGGAAATTAGATTGATACAAGCTTAAGAAGTGCACAATGTTTTGCAAGAATTTGAAGATCGCCTAGGATATCGTTAGGAAGGTGTGGGCTGGCGATCAATTTCGAAAATGAATTTAAATTCTTCATAAAAATTCCAGTTACTTTTATATTTAATATTTTTATTCTCTGTGGGTCAGCCTGTACTCTATCAAATATGTAGACTAGATTTTAATATTTATAAATACAGTCTCCTCCTTTATTAACAAAAAATAAAATAATATACTTTTTTCTTCCTCAGAGCCATGAAGAAAATAACAAATGTATCAAAACACTGTCATTTTAAGAAAAAGTTTCATTTATTTTCCCTGTTCCGACATAAGTTTTAGATCTACCCCGTATAGTATTTAAGTTTATAGTTTCTCATTAACTGTGCAAAAAATATACAGAAAAATTTTAGAAACATTCTTTATTTTTTACTTCCCTCGTAAAAGGGAAATATTGTAGTCGTGAAAAATTACCCTCCCAGGTTTTTACAAATTACGTTTTAGGGTGTTTAGAGGCCCGAAAATAAACGCGCAGCTAAAAAGCTACTTACCCGATGGACCTTTTTGGGCAAAAATTAAAAGTCCTATGGGGATGACCTGGTAACATTTTGGTAAAAATCCAATTTGGCGGAACAAAATGGCGGCCAAATAAAATGTTTAAAAAATCAACCTAAAAAATCTGTGGATCACTCTAAATAATAAAATCAGCAAAAATAAATTAAATATCGGAAATAAAAGCAATAAGTTTTAGTTTCACAAATAAAATGTTTAAAAAATCAACCTAAAAAATCTGTGGATCACTCTAAATAATAATATCAGCAAAAATAAATTAAATATCGGAAATAAAAGCAATAAGTTTTATTTTCATATGTTGAGCTGAAGAAGAAATAATTTTCACTAAATTTAAATACACTTCACCGTCTTTGCAATAAATATTGAGCTGAAGATGGGAATTAGGTATTCCAACAATTATTTCCTTTCTCTACGCCTAGTGAACCAAATTGTCGTCCAGCAGTTTAAAACAGTTGTCGTTTGGTTTTGTTTACTATGAAAATAAGGAGAAAAATGGTTTATATTTATTATATGTACTTTAACAGTAATGAAAAAATTGGAAACCCACTAAAACACCCAAGGGATTATTTAAAATGCATGTCAAGTAAGTTTTTTTATAAAAACAAATCTGCAAAAGTTACAGTTTTTTAATTTCCCCGAAGATTGCTTTTTAAGGCGTTATTCTCTTTTTCCACTCCGCAATTGACTTATAGTTTCGGGTTAGCACTGCCAATTGACAGATCTAATATTTCCCCCTTACGAATAAAACTAATTCCGTTCGCCATGTTAGAAGTGCCAAATGACCCATCTCTATATGCCCTAGTTTATCAGCTATAGTTTTGAATCTGGTTACATTCTGTCCACAGAGCACAATAGGCCTTAAATATGATTTATGAAATACTTTTATTTAGGGGCAACAGCTCGACTCTACCCTAAACAAGCGAAAACATTTCGACTCCTAATTTTTACGCCTCGTGAACAATGCGGGTACACAGTCTCGATTCAGATCTAGTTTTCTATTTTAACCAGTGACGTGTTCACAGTGGGGTACTCGGGTAATTGTATTAGAAAATAATAGGCAATGGTGCATTTTTAATTATAAGTTTTTCTGAAGTATCTTTATCCTTTATCGAATAAATTCTTATCTGCATATCGAGTGAAAAATAAAATTGTCGAGGATAATGTATTAATTTCCCAGGAAGATGGATATATCAAGATTTTATTGATAAAAGTTTAAGTGTAGTATTTAAAGTACAAGAAGGAGATATTTAATTTATAAGCCACTATTTACTATCATATAAGCGTTCAGTATTTATATATATCATATTTGCCTACAGAAAAGTAGGGAAACTCAGTTTAGACCTTGAAAAAGCCTGTGTAAGGTAATTTTCCTTTATATTTTTTTAGAACAGAGTATACAAACGTAATTTATATCATGAAATTATATAAAATTAAAGAGATAAGCAAGATAAAATCCAAAGAAAATTATTCAAAAACAAAAGAGAGAAAAAATCGATAAAAATAAATATGGTTTTTTATTATGTTACTAAATTTTCGATACTTTTCGATACTTAAGATCTACTAGGATTTTTTTTTAATGTTATTCTCATTCTTATTAGGAAATATTGGTGTAAGGGTTTTCCATACCCAAACTTACAAATATTCCATTTGGTTTTTACTTCCCTCGTAAAAGGGACCTTCACCAAATAACATGTTTTCTCAATTCCGTTGATCTGTCTGTTCGCGGCATAGCTTAAAAACTAGTTGGCATATTGATAGGAGCATTTTGAGCGAATAGAATCAGTGCTCGTGATATGAAGAGTTCAATTCTTCCCTTGAGCATAATCACCCCAAAATATTGTAACGCCGCCACTAAACAATTTAAGGTAAATAAAAGTTACACCAAAAATATTTTAATTCTTGCCTCCTTTGGAAACTCAGTCAAGATATTTCGTCAAAGACATTTCTTCTCTTTGTCAAGAACAGACAAGAGAGCACATTTAGTGTACCTTGAACGTCTGTAAGAGGAGTATTCTTGTAGAAGAACTAAAAATTAACCTATATAGCTCAGGTAAGCAAAACTTATGGCGAAGGAAACCGAAAAAATTTTATTGGTTGAAAATGTTGGCACTACTTTAGTCGCTTTCTTGTTACCCGAGTTGCCTCTACATCAACAAACAGAAATTATATTTGTTTGGAAACCATCTAGAAAATGTATCACGTATCCCAAATCACAATGGCAAATCATGTGCACCCAGCCGGGACCAAACCAGCCTAAGACTACGAGGATTTTGCAGATCTTGTTCAAGCTGTACAGATGTGACAATCTGCTGGGTTGTGAAGTAAAAGACACTGCCCAATGAGATGTTTATTACATTTCTACATTGTTTTATGTTTTATAGTTTTTATTGCTGATAATAACGGTTACGTATATATTTTCCTAAGACGACCGGAATGTTCACATTTATAATTTTATATAACTTTGTACTTTCTTTCTCTGCTGAAGGCATTTTAATTTACTGCATTAATTGTCGCTTATTTTTCATCGGCTATCCTGCTGGAGTGTTTATGTGATTTACGTCAACGGATCATTGATGAATGTCGGGACATTACACCAGAAATGCTTCATAATGTCCAGGACCGTTTTAAACAAAATCTCTATTATTATATAAGGGCTCTTTCAGCACTTATTATCATGAGCAATGGATAAACAAAATTTACACCTTTTGTCTCATCTTTCTTTGTAAACCTAAACCATACCCATACCGTAAAGCTAACTTCAAAAAGAATTATTTTTGCCAGAAAAACAATGTCATTACATAAAATTAACGTAAAGACTGATACAAATTTATAGTTTTATAAATGTTGGCTGATTTATTACTTAACTACCTATTTAATTTTTAAAAATTGCAAGGCCTTGAAAAGAGAATTTAATGACCTTCGAAATGAGGTATCACTTGACCTTTAATCCCATCTAATATTCTAAGGGTTGCAGCTTACCGCTGCGGGAGGTTAAAGTGACAGAGTTGAAAATATGCGATTCAAAATTTTTTCTCGATACAAAAATCAACGGATCTGAACATTTTTTCACCGAGCAATGATTTTTTTCTTTTTACTGCTCTACCCTTATTTTTTTAAAAATGGCTTTATCAAATGTGAAAAAATAAGAGAATTTGATTCCTTTTAAAATAAGGTATCACTCGACTCCTATTCCCATTTAAGATTTTGGGGTTGGAGTTCAGCCCCGCGAGGAGGTGGAAGTGACAAGATTGGTGATATAAGCAAAATCTTTCGCCCGGAAAATAAGAATCGACGGATTCGAGCGGTTTTTTTTAACCAGCGGTATGTGAAATATCGGCTTTGTTCACCCTGTATAAAAAAATAACTATTTCTAAGCGATTTTTCCATCAGGAAGATAGGAAAGTTACTGTACAACTTTGGTGAATTTTTGTATAGTTTTGGAAATATTGTACAAAAAAAGTCAAAAACTGTACCTTTCTAGCTCATTTTAACAGTCTTCTCCTCCGAATTTTTCATGCATTTTTAGATTTTCTTAGTTTAGACGTAAATTAAAGGCATTAAATCTAACTGTAAAATGTTTATGTTGATTTTTGTCACAGAACTTTCCCATCGATGAAGCGACAAATTTTCTTGTTTCTGTACTGCTTTAAAAGTTTTGATTATAAGCTTTTTCTTTCCAAGTGAAAAACCTAAGTTCTACTCTATGGAAACAGATTTTGATGAATTGATGTTTATGTTATGTGTCAGCGAAAACAACTATCATGAAAATAAACGAGTAGTGACCTCGTATCAACCGTGTTCAAACTTTTTCTACTTGATTGAATACTAATAATTTTCTCTACGGTGCAAAAATGGCCCGAGTTCATGTTGTAGTGTTCTAACTACCTTTAACATATAATTAGTAAGGGAAATAGGCAAAATTTAGTTGATCACAGTAATAAAGGCAATTTTGATATAGTATCAAATTATGTATTAGTTTAAATATATATAAAATCTTTAATATGTATTGCTTGGCAACCAACTTGTTGACGTAAAATGTGTAACAAAGTTTCTATAATATATGTCTAAATGGATCCGCCACTGTCTTTAATTTATCCCTGCCAATTGTCACGGTGGTGGTGAGAATGCATTCAAGGCATCCTTTCTGTAAATCACACACGTAACATCTATATCCTACAATTAACCGACCTAATTTACATTTTTAAGAAATTTATCTCGACCAGATGAAAGACCCCGATATCAAAAAGACCGCCGTTCACTGTTGTAGTGGACGTCTTTCATTGCTGAACGAAAGAAATGCCGCATATTTTATATTAAGAAGTTGATTAAGTAGAGGGGTGACTATAATAATATAATTTTTGGTTTTCCACTTTGTGTCTGCTTTATATCTATGTTCTATGTTTTTTGGCTAAAAGGCATTGAATATTTACATATGAACAGTTATGACAGAGCGCGGTTTTAAAGGGGCGGGGGCAAAGAAGGGCGATCCCATTGCTTGACAAAAAAAACGGGAGATTCAACTGAATTGTATCAAAATAATTAATCTAAATTCTAATTTATACAACTATACTGTATTTAGTTATATTGTCCCACATTTTTTGAAATATTGCAATATCGCAAAAGCAAATAATGAAAACATAAATTTGCTTAAATGATATAAAACCTGGTAAAGCTGTAAGTTAAGTTAACACTTATTTGTTAATGGTTTATAAATCAGAATGTAGAAAAATATTACTAATATCCTTAAATAATTTTTTCCTGTGAGCTTGTGGAAAATAAACTCTTTTCGCACGCATGTTAGAGCGGAAAATTAGTTTTTCCTATTTTTTTTCAGCTGTATCAAAAGTATTAGATATTATTTTTTTCAAAAATTATTAAAAAACCCGCTTAACAGAAAGAAGCAATTTCTCATCTAGAATTGTAATTCTTTAATATCCTAAAAAATTCAAAAATTCATCCCCTTATTTATAGTATAATTTTGACTTACATCGTATTATGATCTCATATCACTCCAGTTAGCTTAATGCTAAGTAACCTTAGTAACAATTGTTTCAACAATAGCGTTAATAGACAAGTCTCGGTTGCAATTACAACAAAAAGCGATAACAACAATGTATGCATCTCTGCGCGATTTAGTCTGCATAGTTATTTGTAATTTTGTGCTGCAGCAGTCAGCTTACAAGTATTGACCGAA
The DNA here is from genome assembly GCA_030620095.1 of Kuschelorhynchus macadamiae. Classification (NCBI taxonomy): domain Eukaryota; kingdom Metazoa; phylum Arthropoda; class Insecta; order Coleoptera; family Curculionidae; genus Kuschelorhynchus; species Kuschelorhynchus macadamiae. The sequence goes on from JAUTXW010005319.1 coordinate 87,383, forward strand.
AAATCCGCCATAAGTATGAAAAAGTATACAAAGTTTTGACACAATGGTGCGAGAAGAAACGGGTAAAATCTTTTAAAGGAGAAATATTTCTAGCCTATTGCCATCGGTGGCGCAACTAAGGGGGGCTAGGGGGAGCTTAGTCCCCCCAACTTCGAAATTAGCTCCCCCGCCAGACGATTGGTGATCATATTTTGAGGACGCAAAACCTATAATAGTTAAATTTAGAACCGAAATAGGTGGGGTAAATGTTCTAACATTGAAAAATAGTAGAAGTCATTGAGACGCTTAATTTTTGTCGACTACACATATTTAAAATAAAATTGAGGTGATATTCCAAAAAATGGCGAAACTTCTCAAAGTTATTTAATTGTTTGTATCAAAATAATATTTGTCCAGTATACAGGGTAGACCAAAAAGAAGGGGGCACCTTGGCGGGTTTCTAGTTCACAGGTCAAGTAAAGCATATATTATTTACCAATTTACTTATTGTTCTGTGCTTGGTAAATAGCTGGAAAATTACAATTAACTCCGTTCTATCTTTATAAGAAACTTTGAAACGCAAAAATTATTCATTTCTTTTAACAAGAAACCTTAATCAGGAATGCCTGGATTTTTTTTTGTCCTGATAATACATTGTGGCGAAAATTCGAGAAATCCAATCCCAATACAATTTTGTAAAGCATTCAAGAAATTATTTACTCAAAAATATCTTAATGAGGTTGAAGGTCCAAATGTATCCAAAATGTTAATAAAGTGTTACTCCTGATATAATAGAAGAATATAAAAATATTTATGTACCAATAATGACAAAAAATAGTTCTTTAAAAGTGTTTGCATGCAACTATATAAATATTTCAAGTACGGACGGCAAAGCTGTAGTGTTTACATTACTGTCTATCTATTAAAAATTTGGTAAATTTTCTTTAGCCGGAACTTTCCTCGTTATGAATCTTTTCTTTTATTAGGAATAGTGAAGAGTTAGTTCAGTATAATATATACATCATTACTATTTTTTAAACATTTTTATTGTGTGCCATTTTTTTTTTCATCATATTGGATTCCTACCAATATTTTGCCAGTTTATACCGAGGTTTATCTCTATATCACATTTAACTTTTTTAAAAATTTAATGTCACTGAATTTTAAAAAAAATATTGGCCGCCATTTTGTTCCACCATCTCGAATTCGTGCCACAATTTTACCAGTTTATCTGTATATCACATTTATTGCTTGTACAAAATTTGAAATTAATCTAATAAGCAGTTTTTTCATGTCGATTTTTTAAATATTTTATTAGGCCACCATTTTGTTTTGCTATCTTTTATTCATACCAAACTGTTACCAGTTTATTCCTATGTAACACTTGATATTTGTGCAAAATTTGAGGAAATTGGATAATTAGTTTTTGAGTAACAGTCTTTTAACGTTTCACTAGTCCGCCATCTTGTTCCGGCATATTGGATACTTACCAAAATATTACCAGGTCAAACCCATATGACTCTTAATTATTGCCTAAAATGGAAGTTAATCTGATGTCTAGCTTTTAAGCTATGTCGCGAACTGACAGTCTGACAGACAAATTGACAGACGGACAGACGGAATTGATGAAACATATTTTTTAGCATCTAGGAACTTAAAACCTGAAAATAAGTAAAACCTGAGAAGGGAATTTTTTTCACGATTACAAATATTTTATTTGGCTGCCGTTTTGTTCCGACATCTTGAATTAGTACCACAGGTTTACTAGTTTATCTCTATACCACAATTTGTTTTTAGGCTGAATTTTTAAATACTTTATTAAGCCGCCATTTTGTTCCGCCATCTTGGGCAATTTATTTCCTTTTTTACTTAATTTTTACAAACAGTAGTTTTTATAATTATATTAAGATCTATTAATTAAACAACTTGACGTTTCCCCGTTTTTCTTTTAATAGATAAAATAGCAAAATAGGTCACAATAACAGTTATGGATAGATATTTTTAAACTCCTTTTTAAATCACCCCGGTAACTGGACGTTTATTCTTTTTAATCGCTAGCGGTTTCCATCAACCTCGTAAAAGCATAGGCACCTGCACCGTTGTATGAATTTCTCGGAATCGTCGGCGCGTTACTGTAAGCACAACATAAAAGTTCCAACGGACTGTGCCCCTTCTTGTCTTGTTAATGGTCTTGTTAATGTTCGTTGCTAATATATAGGTACGTAATTTATGCAAACTTATAGGAAAAGTTATGTACCTAATTCGTGCGGAAAGTGAGTGTTCCTCATCCGACTGCTTACTGCTGACCCAGTCGCGTGCGGAAAAGTATCATTTTCCGCCCTAGTTAGGTAAATAACTATTATAACGTCTCATAAGCTCATTTCAAAAACGCATAGGGTAAAGTCAGGAGACTTAAACCGCTTTTTAGAGAACTCAACACATATTCTTTATTTTACATTGTAAACTTCCAAAAATAATAAAAATATAATTAGCATGTATATAGCAGCATTAATATCCCTAGACGTTTAAATTTGCTATAACGTAGGAAAACATAGTTAGGCTTTTTTTTCCGATATTACTTCCACACTTTTAGCATAGGTTTTACATCCATGCAGCCATCTCTTGCACTAAATACACTGAAGCCAATCGTCCTTTTTTTTGGTCTTTTTATAATCTTAGACACATCCAACGCATTAATTTTCATAGGTACTATAGTTTTCTTTCTCTTCAGAATCATCTAGAACCACTTTTTCAGATTCTGATTAAGTAGAAGCCCTCTTTTGCATCGCCGTAGGTGTTTTTTTTTTTTTTTTTGATAACTGAACACGAGTTCTGGGAGTAATAACGGGGACTGTTGAAACCAACTCTAGCACTTAACCTGGTATAATTTTACGCACGAAAGTAGGTTTTTGCAGTAATAAATTATTTGTCATTTGAATCTTGTATGGGCCTTAATATTCTCGTTACTCAAGTATTTGTTGCTCAGACCATGAAATAATTTGTTTTAATGAATCTGTTACCAAAAATGCATGGTCAGGATTTACACATTCCGGTTGTTTTAAAGCTTGACACTGCATTTTGGATAGTAGCAGATTTGCCTCATGCCTGTAATGGATGGGTGGCATGTCGAGATAAATAGAAAAATATGATTGCATGTTCTTTCTTTGTGAATTGTAGAGTCTCAATATTTGTGGTCTGCTGCTCATACAATATTAACAATATACCATTCCTGTTTTTTTTTTGATAACTTAGACCATTTAAAAAATCTTTTCTAATTAACATAGGCCGACTCTTTCCATTTCCATTTTCGTTCCATTCTTTTGAATATACAATAGGTCGATAAATATCCACCTTCAACATGGCAAGACATTAATAGTTTTTATTGAACTCCTGTTTTTATCACAATTTAATTTGCCAAATAGAAAATTTCGGACCTAGTTCTAAAAAAAAAGCGAACCAGTTGCTCGCCGCTTTTCCTAAATATAAAAAATCTGTTATTTCAAAAAGAACTGGCCCATATGGTTTATTTGTTTTAATTCAAATTTTCTTAGTTAAACCAAAGGTTAAATCCTATTAAATTTCTTTGCACATTACCTGCATTTTCATTGAATCTATGCTTTACTCCTAATTCAACATACAGTTTTGTATGCTATTTCGCAAATTTCTTATTATGCGCGAAACCTTTTATTGAAGTTTCTTTTTGTGATTTGCAAATGTCTCTATATTTATATAGAGTATTTCCAGCTCAGCTAGTAGTAATGTGGGCGTAAGCTCGTCAAATTTTCTGAATTGCCAGTTTTTGAATATTGATGCTTCTAGCAGCATTAATACCTATAGTTTTCATTAACTGCGTTTATCGCTAACTTTAAATGGCGTCTAATAACTTTTAGCTTTACAAGTCTAGATGTTTGGCATCTTAGGAAACTAAACACATTCTTTATTTTACAATGTAAACTGTTCCAAAAATAATAATAATATAACGAAACGCCTCTATAACAAACTAAATTTTTTATATTTTTATATTCTAATATTGTAACGAACAAAAGAAAAAACAGTTTCATGAATCATTGGTCCAACTGTGCTCCCCAGTAAAGGAGAGATAGACCATCTTCGAAAGGAACAAAAATTTTACTTCTTATTTTGCGATATCACTTCCACACAATACTTTTTTTACATCCATACACTGAGTACACTGAACCTTTTTTCTTGGCCTTTTGATAATCTTAGCCACATCCAGCACATATATTTTTCATAAGCGCTAAAGTTTTCTTTCTCTTCAGAATCATCGAGAACCACTACTTTAGATTCTGATGCTTCGTCGTATGGTATTTTTTGAAAAACAGAACACGTGTTCCAGGAGGAGTTGCATCATACATTTTGTTTCTAGATGATACAATAGGGTGGTAAATATCCACCTTCAACAAGATGAAGCATTAATAGTTTCTCTTTGTTCATCCGCACCAATACTAGGAACACATTTGAAACATTTTTGCTCACGAGCTATACCAGTCCTAGACATGTTTTTATCACAACTTGATTTGCAAAATAGAGAATTTCCTGTTAAAATATATAACTTGGCAATTTCTCTAGACATTTCTAACGCAAGATTGACAGAAATAATCTCAGCTTTTCTTGTTACAATATTACACTTCTTTCTCCAAAAAAAAAGCGCACGGAAGTTCGTAGCTCATCTAGTAGAGCAAGCAAAATATCCAAAAATATTTCATAATTTGCGGCTGTTTTTGGTCCATTTTGACAAGTTTTTAAGAGTATCTGTGTGCTCAAAATTGTAGTAAATTCTATTAGCCGTTGATTTATAAATAGTACACGTTCAGGGAATGTTTCGATAAAAAGGCTGGTTGCTTCTTGAATGAACCTACATTTATGTCCGTACCCTATTATCATAAATAAAATTATGTGATCTTTTTCCGTTAGCTGGACCATAGTCGCTTCAAAAAATGGTAAAAATTTACCGATATCATCGTAAAAAACTAATACTACTACTAAGAGGTATAAGCGATTGAACTGTGGTTCACCCCGATATAAACACGTTCTCAGGACAATGTGATCTGCTGACAATCTTCATTGCTGTCATAATTTAAAAATCATTTCCGGTGGTCCATCTCTCCTGTTGGTCACACTCTCTAGATTTTTTTCATTTCCTTCATTTAAGTGTATTTACACTGTCTCTCAGGGTCACTGCACTTAAGAAGCATAGCCCCAGAAAATATGTAAGACTGCAAGTTATCCGGAAGATTACCACATTTTGAGCAAAGATTATATTTTGTTCGCCTCAACGCACTAGTCTTCTAATGAAAATTAAGCCAATGTGCATCGAAAACATTTTTGGAACAAGGGTCAACGAGTATTATAATCATACACAACAACTGAGAGACCTGAACTCGTACTAGTCTATAAAATAAAACTAAAAAACTAACATGAACACTAATACTCCACTGAGATGTGAAGGGACTAAAACTACATCCAGGTGGTAAAAAATTGGTGCTGCAAAGCTGATTTGAAATAGGGTCACAAAAATTAATTTAAGGCATCTTGGCCATCAGGCTTAAGATAAAGCTTTCATACTCAAAATAACGTTGTCTATGTATGACATCTGCACACCCTTTTTATTTTGACATTATTTTGTGCCTCTATAGTGATCTCATTTTTATTCAATACCCCAAGGAGCAATTATATAGGCTTATTAGGCAAAGAGTCGACAGGTAGTTTTGGACACGACATATTTTTGCGCTACTTTGTAATTACCGCGCACACTTTAAGTGGAAAATGAGGCTGAAATGGTGATCAAAATGTATTCCAGATAATGCCAAAAATATACCCAAAGATTTGTCCAAAATGTGCCTTTACTTTCACTAAAATGTGTTCATAATGTGACTTTGGTTTCTGGTATGTTTTTTAAGTAGTGCTTTAATTGGACCAAACTTTACTGATTTGTGTCCAAAATATTTTCCTTTATGTTTCTAAATCTGAACTTAAATATATCCAATGTTAGCCCGCCTTTTTCCCAAAACGTTACCGAAATGCGTTTTTATGGTTGCAAAATCGACACTTTTATCCAATTTGTGTTAAAAAATTATATTTGTGTGTTGATTTTATATAAAATTAAACTCATTGCAGACTCAAAATATATTTGTAACTTAAAACAATTTAATGGGCACAATAAATTACTTATTATTTGTGTTTCCAGTATGCCTCCAGACAAGAAATATGCATATTTAATAGGTAGGTATATAGGTGATACGTCAGCCAACTTATCGGTGCACTCAAAATTTCTGATAATAGTTGATAAAATACTTCTAAAATCCACACGCGCCTTAAAAACTGTGTATATCGACGGTATCAATTTGAGCTCGATTCGGAGACATTCTTACTACATGGATTTTTTAATATCGAAATTCTCAAATTTAAGCTCTGTTTTTTAAAATATCATTTTGGGTTTCCTCTACTTCGTTTTGTACACAACGGTAGTAAGTTGTGTTGTACATTTTCATGTAGTAGTTCTACTATTTTTAAAGTTATTGTTAAATTGATGGTAGTTCTACTATTTTTAAAGTTATTGTTAAATTCGCAGAATCAATTCAAATCATATTTAATGGGCAATCTACTCCTCCAAGGTAAACTAAGACATTTTGGAAACAAAATGAAAACTAGGTATATATATGAATTAGTCCATATGGAGACTTAAAACGTGCTCAAGATATTTTCGAAACAAAAGGAAAATTATGCGTTTAAAATGTGCTCATTTAAAACATTTTAGTAACAAAATTTTCGGACAAAATACAGACACAACGTATTGGAAAAGTGTCGACACCATGATGACCAAATTTTTTTACTGTGTCTAAACTAGCACAATATGGAGGGCAGATAGATAGAGAGTATGGAGGGGTGACTTGCGCCAACCTATTACTTAGGCCTCTCAGGTGGGATTATTGTAATCTCCTTCGGAGATTTACTCGTCGAGCCAGCCAACAGCATTGCTGTAGTTCAGCACCGTAGCGGCCGAGCATCCTCCCATATTGTGGCCATTTCTGGCCATCTTTCCCCCATAATGGATTCTCTGGTATTTACAAGAGCTGGGCAGTAACAAAGAACATGTTCAACAGTCTCGTCGTCCTCGTTGCACCCCCTACAACTTGGATCTGGGAGGGCGCCCAAGGTGTGAGGGTGTTTGTTTAGCTTACAGTGTTCTGTTAGCAGGAATGCTAACGGAACACTGTAAGCTAAACCAATTTTCTAAGATTTCCTCGAGAGAGCCCGAAGAGGTACTCTGTCCGAGCGGCCTCAGGGCCACGAATTGCGGCACCTGAGTGTCTAAAGCCCTGTCCCTCCCATCTTTCTTTTATGATCTTTGTTGACTGTTTGTTGACTGTTCGTTTATCTTTAGATTGTTGTTCTTCGATTCCACTATGTCCCTTAATCCAGGACATTGTGACCGTATTCCTCTGGAAAACCGTCTCCAGCATCTAGTGACAGTCAAGAATCAGTTTGGATGTTATTTTGTTCTTTATGATTTGCAAGACTTGTTTGCTATCTGTGAGAATAATAACTTTTTTACCTGTTATTCTTTCTCATTCTATTTGTACGGCAACTTGCAGAATTCCAAGCAGTTCTGCCTGAAAGACAGTCACCCCTTTGCCTTGGGCCATACTAATTTCCAGATCGAGTTCTGGCACATACACTCCCAAGCCAGCCCCAGATTGATTCTGCGGAGCCGTCAGTGTAGATGTGTATCTCCGCCTCTTTCCTGGTGCTGCTGTTGAGCCGCTGATGTTAAATTCAAAGTTTTTATTGAAAATGAAGCGGGGGATCAGGGCATCCGTACGGTGTTCCACAAGAGGTTGTCATGCGACAGCCTCCAGGAACACTCGGGCATGTCCCGGATCCCAGTTTTTTCCCCACCACAGGTCAACCGCATATAGCCTGACTGCCGTTCTCTCTGCATTGCCAACGTAGGTGTGGAACTCATTACGCCTGTAACCGACAGTCATGCTAATGTCTCTAGCTGTTGCATTTTATACTGTGCTACAACTTGATTGGCTTTGGTCCACCGCACACTAGCTCCGTAAGTGAACAAAGGTCGAATAATGGCCGTATGGATCCAGAGATAGCCGATAGCTCCTCTGTACTGCCAGAAAGCTCTGGTGACCTTCTTTGATTTTGAACTTAAGTGTTTATTCCAATTTAGGCTGCTATCCAGGATCACTCTTAGACACTTGCCTTCTTTAGACAGGCCGAGCTGCGTACCGAACAAAAAGGTGGTCTTACGTTGACCAGCTTTCTCTGTGTTCGAGTGAAGAGTACCACCATCTTTCTACCAATCTTAACGCAACCTGCATGGTTTCACACAGGACATTTTCAAATTTTCCTATTTGCAGAATAGTGATGTCGTCTGCATAACCAGTTGTGTAGAATCCGTGTTCATTAAGATTCTTAATGAGGCTGAGGGGTATACGGTGTCTAAAAAATTACCAGTTAGGCACAAACTCATCTTTAGCACTATTGAGTTGATATTGTGTTGACATTTTTTAAAATTAGACATGGTGTCAAATAGGGCACGATTCCAAAAACAAATGTCAACACTATTTATACACAAGAAAACTGTGCCCAACTTCGAACACATTTTGCTGCTTGGGGCGTTTTCATAAAAATAAGCAAATCGACTAGTTTCCGAAATGGTAGTCTGAGCAGCACAATTGATAAGTAAAATTGCATTGCTGGTCTAGACTTTCGCAAAACCACAATACTGTTAATAAACACATTCAAGGATCTTTATGAATGAATCTATAAATTGGTGAAATTACGTCTTGTTAAGTAAGCTCGTGTACATGATACTATCGAGCAGCTGCAAAGACCCGTCAGTAAAAACTCATTCATTCATTAGTAGTTCTTAAATTACGGGTGAGCCGCTGTTTGTAATTGTAGCTGCAAGACTCCGAATTGACTTTTGACACTTGCATCAATTCCATTCATAAAACCAGATGCCGGTTCCTATCTGTGTAATAACCCTAAGCCGGATGTGATTCACAATCTGCTAATTATCCAGATTGCTAATTTGGTTAATGAGCGAGTGTTTAGAATCCAGCATTAAATCACGCGCTAGAGCAATTTGTTCATTTGGGTATGGATGAAAGTCGCAAATAAAATATAATAAGTAATTATTGCAGAAAGGAAAGTAATTGGTTTTATTTTAAGCAATTATTAACTATCCTGGGTCCTCGGTTTGAGTCGAAATGAAGAAGAGTTAAATTTTCAGTTTTTATTTATCTGAAATGCCTAATAAATAATTTTAGGAAACTATAATAATAAAATACAGACAATCAAAAAGCAACAACAATTATTAACTATTTCAGACGACTGTAGACACAGGAAATTTTTAAATGAAATTTATTTATTAGAATCCCAATGTCTTTGCTTTAAATTATACAAACAACAATGTATATACATGGTGTTTAAGAGTAACCTTAAAGACAATTTGTTGTATCTAAGAAGAAAATTTTACTTGGACAATTATTACCGGCGTCTTCGATTTTCGTACTTTGCATTTCCTTTTTCTAGCGACGAAAAAGAAATGCTGCTCTAAAGTCTATTTATCGATCTTTTTATACATATCATTCTGTTCAATTTCGTAGCAATGTATCAGATGAAAAAAAAATGTGTGGCAGAGCTGTCAGAAAAAAGTATCTAAGTTACTATATCTTAGTTATTTTTTGGCAAAAGTAACTAGTGACTTAGATACTTTTTAAATGAAACCCTTTTATATACAGAGTAGGCTGAGAAAATAGGTCTTATTTTAGCAGTTCAACTATTTATTTTTACCAAAAGTTTTAGGTTATTGAAACAAATCGTATGTTATTGTTGTGACAAAAATACGATTTTTGGGGTGTTTTATACTATTTATTACAAAAAAAACTGATAGTTTTTTAAATTTCTGACATATTTTTTAACCTTAAATAGGCATTTTATACATTCAAGAGAAGTAACTTTAAAATAGCATACTTTGTTTATGTATAACCTAACAGGTTAACTAAACTTAATACATAGGTAACTAAAAAAGTATCTTAAAAAGTAACTTAAGATAAGCATTTGAGTTCCTTTTTTTAAAGAGTAACTAGACACCCAAAGTAACTTCAGATACTTCTTCAAAAAGTAACTTATCTAGTAACTAGATAAGTAAGCGGGAGCAAAATATATTAAACATGTATTACTTTGAGATAGTTTGACTAATTTAGATGCTAGTTTATAGCGAACATAGTTAAAAAAATCAAAATTGAGCTATTTCGAGTGGGGCTTTCGTGATAATTTTCGATTACTCTAAGATATTCCCTTGAAATTTGAAATCTCTATTATCTCTGTATAGAGTCCAACAAATGTGGCAACTGAACATGGTCGAAGTAGTACCCGTTATAGTATCATCAACGGGTCTAATACCCAAAACCTTGAAAGAAACCGTAGAGAAGATAGGACTCCATAAAAACATCTATATGGACGTTCAGCAAGAAGTTTTTTTGGATACCTGCCATTTGATTAGTAAATTATTGCAGAAATGGCTTTGATATCGGTTTTTTAACCCATCCATTCATTTGATTCCTGTATTCGGGATGGGTGATATACACCAACGTTTAATGATTAATTTATGATAATATTAATAATACTAATAATAATAATAACAATTTCAGACTATAAAAATCTAGACTACTGCTCTGTCTTTAAGAACCGACAAAAAAAAATTCCGAACCAGACCCATCAACCTGCGCAGTGGAATTTTTTAGGGTGACCCGTTCAGCGACTTGTGGTTCTGCCTCGCTTTAAACCCTCTCTCCAATGCAGTCAAGGATGCAGGATATGGCTTTGAGATAAAAGATGAGACCCGGAATCACATGTTAAGCCATATATTCTACATGGAGGCAGCAGTAAGCAACTGACAAATCATGTCCATTGAACGAGGAAAGCTAACGCAGTGTCCAGAAGTTAGACTAGATGAAGAAACAACGATCTCGGCTATGAAAGATTCTTCTTACAAATACTTCGGTGTTCTACAGATAAACAGAGTGGAATATAGCCAAATTAAAGAAATTTTAATTATGAATTTTAAAACCACATTGAAAAAATTAATCCTGAAGACCAAACTTACCTCTAAGAATATTGTAAAAGCACTAAACAGCTACGCCATCCCAGTTTTGAGAAATTATTTCGGGGTGATAACTGAACCGACACGGATGTGGATGATATAAGTAGAACAATTAGGACTCACCTCAGGGCGATTCCACGCGTTGCTGATTGAACAATCAATTAAAAATGTGGCATTTATGAAACATTTTTGGCGCTAATAATATTTTCATCATAAGCATATTTAGAAACCTACTAAAAATGAAGCAAACGAATACATTTTACCAAAAAAAGTAAATAAATATTTTCTAGCTTTTGAGATAGACAGCATTAAAAGGACGTTACTGACGGGACAGGCAAACAGCCAGAGAAATATTTCGTTATTTGAAGTAAGAAAACCTGTGATTACGATCATTTTTTCTGCAACGTAAAAGTTTTATATTATTAAAGGTCTCTAATTAAAATATAATAAGGTATCACTAACCTTTTAATATCATCTTTGTAAAATCTGCATTTCGTTTTGTGGTTATTACTGATGGGACATTTTTATATATGAAAGAATAATTAACTAAAGAAATGAAACAGTATTTTTGTAACAATAACAATAACGAAAAATTAAAAACAATTAAATATTGTTGATTTTTTAGACTTTTGCCCTCGTATTCATTAAAGAGGTTTAAGAGTTAGACCAGGTCTAGTTACCATGGTACTTAAAACTCTTAGTTTGCCAGTTATGTAATGCTTATATCACTGTCATTTTGTAATTGTAACATTTAGAAACATTATTTGTTCACTTGTTGCTTATGTCATTTTAAACCTGTAACTGTCAAGTTAGACCTAGTCTAAATTTAAACCTCTTTAGTGAATACTGGTGTTGGTGATTTTGAATTTGTATATGTTTTTAATCCACAAACTTAAAATAATGAGAACTCGCTATTTCTGGCAGCGCCTTTCCACGTGACCATTTGGCATCCAAGTATGATTTTATTCCACAAATTTCATCGTCATTTAGGTATATTTTATTTATTTCTTTGGATTCCCTTGATGGGCATCTGCAAAATGTATTTTTGTAACTCAATTTGCATACATTTTATGGTTAAGCTTACTTTTCTTTTCACGCTGCCACCAATGCCATCATCTGAATGCCATGTGAAGTAGCGAAAAAGCTCCATTCCATGTTCACAAGATTCAACTCTTCTGCCAAAAAGCACAAGGTGGATAAGGTGAACTTATTTTTGAATTGAGCTGCACATCAATCACTAAAGATGCTTAAGTTTTTCACATTATGTTTCTGACCAAACCAAGATATAATTTTCTTTATAAATACGTAAACAGAGTATTCATCATGTGTTAAATAATTGCTTACTATAGAAAATAAATAAATTTCATTTTGAGTTAACCAGGCTACGCCAGTAAAAATTATTACTTGTTCATGGTGCCAGTGAGCCGTTTGTATTTCATCTTATGACATAAGCTTAAAATTCTCCGCCAAACTAATTTGCAAAATAACTTCTGCTTCTTCAGTATTTGCCCTTTTGAAGTCAAAGTACTTCTGCTGATTGTTTTTAACAAAACGATGTTTTGTAAAAGGGACTTTTACTGCTTTCCCCAGAGACTGGGTCGTTTTAAAAGTTAAAAAATATTCCTTATTTTGCATTTTTGACTTCTTTTTTTCTCTATATAGACTTTTCCTGTGCCTCTCTTTAATTTCCAGCCAATATTTTTAATTTTTGCTGTGTGCTATCCCTTACCATCCTAAAAGTGTTCCAAATAATAATTATTGTCATCTGATTATAAACGAGAAATTCGTTTAAAACTGGCGCTGGTAGTGCGCAAACGGATAATAATAGAGCATATGCCAAAAATTTAGTATTCACATTAAAAATTCTACTATATTTAGCAAATAATTATATACAATAAAAAATGAGTGACATTTTATTACCCGGAAAAAAATAAATATTCGGTTACTGACGGGACAATTTTTGTTAAAAATATAAAGCAATCTAAAAGCCTGGAGCCAAAAATTGTGTTGGCATTTACATGGGCCACTTAAAAATGTACAGGTTAAGTATTTGTTATGCGTTTGTGGCATTACTTGAATGGGCTATTTCAATTTAGCGTATTTTTCATAACTGATGGAACAAAAAATTTACATTATATAAAAACTGTTATTACTATTAAATTACTTAATTGTAAAAGAAATAAGACAACAAATGCACACATCTGAACAGAACTGGCACTTTTGACAGATTAGCATTTATTTTCGGCCGCGTCCAACATGATAAAATATAGAGATTTTGTTCAAGTTACGTAGGGACAAAAATCCATTACTGCCACATTATTTTTTCTAAGCAATAGATACAAAAAGTTAATAGTTATATTTTTTTTAATTTTGGGGTCATTATTTAAAAAGATAAGTACATTTATTCATCAAAATATATTATCTTAAAATTTGCGGACATATCGTATTGCGCGTGGAATCACCCATCATCAAATACGGATTGCATCACCCAAGATCTTCAGTCGAAAGTGTCACTTTGCCAAAATACCTTGGAAGCAGGGAAATTGTTGACGTAAAGGATGCTTGTGCTCGGCAATTATCCGATCTGCGGCAATACTTTTAGTCAAAAGCTACATACCTGCATACTACAGTGTCTAGAGCAGATAGAAGGTACACGCCTCTGAATTTGAGTTCACAAAACATCCATCCACCTGGCAACCAGAACATGAAAGAAGATAAAATAGAAAAATTGCCATCTAAAGCGCTTAAAGGAACGTTTCATCATGAGCTTCAGCATCAGAACGTTGACAAACTAGCATCCCTAAGTTGGCTAACAAATGAATGTCTTATTTTCGAAACTGAAGGTTTTATTTTTGGTATTCAAGATCGTGGAATAGCTACAAGAAACCACAAAAAGTATATCCAGAGAAAAGACATAGTAGACAAATGTGAGCAACCCTCGGAAACTATTGTGAACATCTTGTCTAGCTGCCCGAGGCCTGCTAATAATAAATACTTAAACAGGCATAATAAAGGCTGCTTATGAATATCAGAGGCCTGCTGTTATCGATAATGAAGTCGAGAAGATTTACTGGGATAAATGAATTCAAACTGACATAACAATCATCCACACCTGATATTATGGTAATTTTTAAAAAAGAAAAGACCACCTACTTGATTGATGTGTCAATTCCCAATGCAAACAACTTTGATAAAAAATATAATGAAAAGCTCGCGAAGTACACAAACCACAACAAGTTGGTCAGCTGTAACAAATGACCGAGCTCCTAATTTTATCTACAAAGGGAATCATATCAACTAATGCAGAAAACTTCTTAACAGATAAAACCAATAATCAAAATATTTAGTGGATATTTCAAAGTGAATATGCAATGCAAAAATCTATATATGTGAAACCTTAATTCAGATTTTTTAGCAAGTTCATGAGAGAGTACCGCACCAATTTACCCGATATTTTTTTAAATGATCGTGCGGTTATCGAGACCTTTCAACACTATTTTTTTGTATTGTTTTATTTCCTATTTTTTCTCTAAAATAAATATGTTTTTTCTTCCATAGCATTTCTGGACGATGTGGTGAATGCGCCTACTCTTATAATTCCACTAGAATTCATCACGCTATCTAACGGAAAAAGCAAAAGAAAGTCTCCCTCGCCATCCAGTATTTATTGTATTAAGTAGTCTAATATACATATATATTATACATATAATAAGAGAGCTGCTAAACGTTTTTGGATAGGTATTTGAGGCACCGTGAAAAATTGTGTATCATTTCTGTTGTTAAAGTCTGAATACAAAATCGAAAACCTGGTTGAAAGGTAGTGGGGCATAGCCAACCTAGTGGCGTATATACAATGTGTCCAAGAAATATGTAACAAATGGGAAATTTTTTATTATTTATTTTTAGAAAATGTTGTTCTTGATAAAAGTTGATGCTTGAAGAAAAAATAGTTTTGACAGTATTAGATTTTAGGTTACTTATACAGGGTGTTCAAAATATACAAAAATGTAGATTTCAAGAACTAAATATTTCAAAAAATAAAATTTGTGTGACGGTAATTTTAAAGGCCAGGTATTTTAGAATACCCTATTATCAGACCAAAGTTTAATACTTTCAAAACTAGTGTTACTTCAAGCACCAATTTTTATCAAGAATGCAATATTCTGAGAAATGAATAATACAAAGTTTTTCCATTTGTTGCACACTTCTTTGCACACTTTGTTGGAGTTGTTTCTGGAAGGAGGTTTCTAAACTACTTCTTGAAAAATGTACATGAAATTTTGCACACTTTGTTGGAGTTGTTTCTGGAAGGAGGTTTCTAAACTACTTCTTGAAAAATGTACATGAAATTATTAGATTTACATTAAAATTATCAGACATTCAAATAATTTAGGGGCAAAAGTGTGATCAAGAATAAAAAAAGGTCCTTGCTTTCTGTTTTTTACGTAATTGGAAGACTTGGACGAAATTGAACAATTAATTTTTTAGAACTAATTTCACTAGGCCGCCATTTTGTTCCGCCATATTGGATTTTTACCAAAATGTAAACCATTTCATTCCCTTATGATACTAGATATTTGAGAAAAATTTGAAGTTAATGGAATAAGTAATTTTTAAGCTATGCCGCGTACAGACCGACAGAGTGGTGGAAATAAGAGAAGATATTTTTCGGGGTCTAGGGACCTGACTATGCAAAGATCTGCAAAAATCTCGATTCCTTTTTAGAGATAGGTAAAAATATCTTCAAAATAAATAGTTCTGAGCTTTATGTTTACTTTTAAGGTAATATGTTAGCGTTAATAAATTTACATGATTGTGGGATTTTTAGTAGTAGGAGTATTAAAATCTACTCCAAAGACAGCCATTTCTTTTTCGCTTAAAACAATATGCAGGATCGTTATTTTGGGTGAACATTAAATCTATGCGTTGAAACTTACCTACATTTGTTACAATATAAAAATAATTTCGGTACTCTTGAAAGTATAATGATTTTTGCAAGAAAATTATAGTTGACATATAGATAAAAAAAATATTTTTATTAAAAGATCTGAACTTTTTGTGTGTAAGAGTAAAGTGTTTGTATTTGTAACACGCTTACTTTCTTAAACGATTACTAATAGCGAACAAAAAAAAAACATCTGAATGGTTCATCTTTTTTTGCATAAATTTTGCAATATGGGTCAATATTTTTAGAAATAGCTGCAGCTTCTCTGACGATTGTCGGAAAGTACCCGACTGTATCTCCATTTTTAAAGAGTGTTTGCACGTGGTGGTAAATAAGCCTGAATCGACACGTCAACAATCCACTTTGAGATCTCGATTGACAAATGTATTGACTGTATCGTGGTTTCCTTGCAGGTTTTTTTTTAGTATCCCGATATTATCGTATATAGGTGAATACTCCAGAATAACCCTGTACTCTTCGTTGCAAAATATTACATGCTGTTAGCTCTAGAATGTAGATAATCGACTGTTCGTATTTGAGATCTAGTAATACGCCCACCTTCGTAAAATTGCTCTGAACCAGATTTAAACGAGAGCGACGCAAACAACGTCGTCGTCTGAAAACACGTTTAATTGAAGCAACTTAAGTGACCACTTAAAATTTTATTAAGTGTAGGTAGGCTAATATGTGGCCGGCTATAATGGAATATGAGAATGTGTGTATCAGTCAGAGGTCAATATTTATACACAATTACGACCCGTGGGATTCAAAGATTGGTTTTAATGAGGGTAAAGGCAATATCGACACCTACGCGACAGGCTGCGAGCTAGATAATTTTTTTATTAATATTGATACGGTGATGTTTAATCTTTACTTGTTTAAGCTGCTACGGAATTACTGTGTAATATTGTTATAGTACTATCTACCTTTAATGCAACCATATATTGAGAAATACCACTTAAATAACAATGTGGAAATTAATAAAGGACGTCAAAATAAAATAGAGAGTATATGATAGTATATTGAAACTATTATTTGGCTTTTAACAATATTATAATGAGAGGTGATGACATTTTACTACAAAAATCAATAATTGTACCTATTAGTAGACCCGGAAAATCTAATGAATTTGGTCCAATTGCACTTTCATCCTATATTTTAAAAACACCTGAGAGAAACCTTAAACGTCGTTTAAAGTGGTGGTGTGAATCACACAAGCTCCTACACCCTTAACAATTTGGTATTAGGCGAGGTCGAGATGACTCTGATTGTCTAGCTCATCTTGTTACCGATATTCAAAACACACTACCTAGCAGATCCTTTCTTGGACGTATCAAGTGCATACGAAAATGAGAATCTGAATATTCTAGTGGATAAATTGAAGAATTTGAATATTCCTGATGGTTTTGTTTTTAATTTAGTTAGACTATTTATTGATCGTAAGATTTCTGTCAGACTTAGTAACGGGCTTAGTGACTTTAAATCAGTGTGCTAAACCCCCTACTGTTTAATTTGTACACAGCTGATTTACATTCTTGTGGTATGGATGCTACTATATTGTAGTTTGCTGACGAGCTAGACATTTCTTCCAAACTAAAAACTATTTTAGCATGTAAAACTAATCTAAATCATATTAAGTACCTTTATAATAGATACTTTCCAGAAAATTGTTTCAGTATATCTAACAAAAAATCTGACATGTTAATTTATTCACGCCACAGGCTTTTTAAGTTCCAATGATACTTAGTCACACACCTATCCCGTTGGTTAATTCCATTAGATACCGGGGAGTATTTTTGGATAAAAAATTGTCTTAGAATGACCTTATTAGTCACGTTATTGACAAAGCCGAAAAAAGTCTAAACATTTTCGGAACTGTGGTGTCAAGGTCTTGGAGTTCAGATCCAAAAACATATAAGGCATTTACTAGATCTCTGTTAGATAACGGAGTAATATTTTATGGAGCAGCTTGATAGAGTGTAGTGAACCCCCATTATTTTTAAGGAGAATATGTAAGATAATGTAATATGCAATACAACATTAACAACCTGTTAAATGCTAGCTATGGATAACCTAAGACTAATTTTTTGGTCTCCACTTGCTGAAGCTTTCACTACAACAGCAAAATACAATATTATTCTCAAATACGATAACTATTTTTTATTTGAAAACCCATTAAATACTACTTATTTAAATCTGGAAGTAATCTTTTCCAACTTCTCTGAGTTACAAATACTCGATAAATGCATTCTAGATAAAGTTTTAGATCCTACTATAAAATATATTCTGATGGATCAAAAAATAGTAATGGAATAGGTTGTGGCTTTGTAATCCCACAGACTACAGTAATTAAAACGTATAAATTCCACAAACTATCATCACTTTTTTCGGCCGAAGCGTTAGCTATATTAGAAACTCTAAAATTTGTCAGTTTAGACAATACAATATACAATGTGGTCATAATATCTGATTCTCAGTCTGTTTTGCTATCCCTAAAAAATAACCTTAACTGCAGGCATCCTATTATTGCTAGTATTTTAAACTAAACCTCTAAACTTTTTTCTAGAAAAATTAATATTAAATTCCTTTGGGCAAAAGGTCATTCAAGTCTTTCTGGAAATAAACTGGCGGATAAAGCAGCAAAAGAAGTAAGTCAGTGGGCCTTCCCTCAGAAACTATCCCACACTCAGATTTATTTAGAATAATCAAAAAAAAATCATGGGAGACCTGATAACAATTATATACAAACAATGCACTTAGTTGCCCTACTCAGTACGCATGAACCTCTTATCCATAGAATGCAATTGTCTCGCAAATTGTTTGTGTCTTATTTTAGGTTTCTGGTTGGGCATCGAAGGTTCAAAATACATCTACAAAAATTAAAACTATCCGACACATCATTTCGTTTATGTGACAATGAAACATTAGATGACCTAAACCATTTGACTTTTTAAGTGTGCAACATATGGGAGTTTCTTTTATTAACTACACAATCAAAATAAAAATATTGCCAAAAGTTGGTGCATCCTCGATAATCATATGAAGTGTGATAATAATTATCAAAAAAAAAATTTTTCAAAAACTTTTATGATTTTTTTCAAAAAAAATTTTTTTTTGCAGGAGACTATTTTCTGGTATCCAGTCATAACTTTTAATGCTAAACAACTTTTCTTAATAACAATTTGCTGAATCTTTCGAAATAAGGGTACTTTACTTTTGCATGATTTTAATATTTTTTGACCTATCCTGTACCCTGTTTGACTTGCAACCATTCTAAGTACACTTTATATGATTATCTTTTGGCAATATTTTTATTTTGATTGTGTAGTTAATAAAAAAAATTCTCATATGTTGCACACTTAAATGACCACACTGTATATCATATCTTTCTTTCGAACTAACGAATCTACATTTACTTTCATAAATCATATTTTCTTTATGACTAAAGTGTGTATTGATTCTAGTATAGAGAAAATCTTTTTGAATTATTTGAAAAGCTGCAAAATGATTGTTTAATATTTTTGATCTATTTGCTTAGTTATGGACCACCTTTGTTTCCTTTGCTTAAATGTTTTTCAACCTACATATCAGAGCCTTCCTGTGTTTTGTGTGTATTTAGAAAATGTCTTGCATTTGCCCCAGGACGAGAAGTGTGTGTCTCTGTCTAAATTTCCTTTGCCTTACATACTTTCTATTTAATAGTTTTTGGTTCGAGGGATTATGGGACCTAATACCTGGGCCTTTCATTTGGATACATTTTCTATCCTATTACTGTTTACTAACAGTCAACCTAAGAACCTACCGAAATCTACGGTTCTTTTAGATAGTTTAGAAAAAATGAATTTTGTTTCTCGTGACTAAATGAACTAATTTCAAGGCCAAAAAAATAGTATATGTAGGCATTACCTACCTAAATTTGAAATCTGCGAAATGAAAATTTTCTTCAAGCTTCTTAGATATTAATGAAAAAATTCGGACCATGCTTTTCTCTTATTTTTTGTCTCACCCTGTGTATTAGTCAAGTACTTGTATCAAAAATATTTACACTCTATGAAAGACGCATCTTCTGCGAAACATTCTTTTCATCGATTTATCTCTAAAAGTATCCAAATTAAAGCGTTACATTATCCTTTGTGTTTATCCAAGAATACACCCTTTATTTCTTTGCAGGATCATATCGACTTTGAAAAACAATTGCTATCGCCACAATAATTAATTTGTTGCAGGCCTCCATACTTGCTACTTATTTGTTCACTAAATTTGTGGTTGTGTTATTTAGAATAAAAAGGGTTGTGTGAATAAAATTGCATAAAATTCCCCACAGTACACCTGATCAAATAGAAAGATTAGGTGCTTTGCTAAGTCATGTGTGTAGTAAATGCTACGGCGCTCATGTAGTGGGAGTCCGTAAAGCGACAGCTCTTAAAGCGATCTCCAGATTTGAAAAAGCAGGAAGCATTGCTCTGATGGTAGGTTCTGGTCACCCTTGAAAACTTCCTTATAGATGATCGCTTCTTCGATCGATCAAATACGGATGTAAACGTACAAGAAGATCTTCGCCAAATTCGAATTGTTAGAGTTAGTAAGCAGTAGGTGGCTAGCAGAAGTCAATTAAAGAGCTTTAGAAACTGCGGGTATCGTCACATTACAGTGGACTGCGAGAAGCCCCGATATGAATGCTATAGAACATTTGTGTGATGAATTAGAGAAAAGGGAGCGTTCTCGCGAAAGGCTTTCGGAAACCCTAGCAGAAATAACAGGTGCATTATTAGAAGAATGGGATTGTATACCAATGGAAAGAATAAGAAACTTAATTTCTAATAGGCCGCACAGATTAGAAGCTCTTGGAATTGCTAGAAGAGGCAACACTCGGTCCTAAGCACATTTTTTTAAATTTGTTTCTTACTCAATTATTCCAGTTTGTTATTTTGTTTTTATTAAAAATGTTTTTCACTAAACCTTTCTCGAAAATTATTCAGAAAGTTGGCATAATGCAAGGTTCTGATAAAAAAGCTTTAATTCCAATAATTTTAGAAATAAATCGATAAAGAAAAAATTACTTACTTACAATTACTCAACTAATACACAAGATGAGTCAAAAAATATCCCATAATCCCATTAAAATTCATGAACTATGGTACGGTAAAGGTACAGATAAGTTTGAGCAAAAGATTTCATTATTAATAAATTTATTGAAATTAGTTTGCTGAATTTTTGTATTCTGTTTCTCGTACGCCCTGATGTTGATCAAAATATTCTATTAATTGATAGGCTTTTACTTGGAAATAATTCCTAATAAACTGTTACAGCCAATAATGTGTTTATTTATTACTGTCGCATATCTACGTATCCCATTTTTAAAATATAAGTAGATAGAACTTTTTTTTTTTAATAAATTTAAATTACAATTAACATTTGATAAAAATCGGAAAATTTCCATTACCCGGAAGTTCTCTTGATGTAAATATTTCTTTGAATTAGGAATAATAAACTCTAATCCAATTTAATTCCGCACATAGTCATTTATACTGTCTTTTCAAACATTTTTATCGGACGCACTTTTTGTTTCACCTTTGGTCCCAGTTAATTCCTGCAAAACGTTTAAATTTTGCTGCAAGATTTAAAGTCAATGAACAAGAAGATTTTTTTATGTTTATTTTTTAGACATTTTATTTGACCGCTATTTTATACCGCCCGTCGTCTCGAATAGGTACCACAATTTTATCAGTTTACCTCTGTATCATACTTAATATTTGCCCAAAATTTCAAATTAGTCTAAGTAGTTTTTCAAGCTGAATTTTTGAATAATTTATTAAGGCGCCATTTTATTTTGCTGTCTTGAATTCGTACCAAATTATTACTAGTTGCTTCTTATGTAACACTTGATTTTTGTGCAAAATATGAGGTAAATTGGATATGTTGCTTTTGTAATAATTTTTGTTAACAATTCACTAAACCGCCAGTTCGGTCCGCCATATTGAGTTTTCACTAAAATATTACCGTGTCATCCACAAAGAGCTCTTAGTTATTGACCAAAATTTGAAAAGTTAATCGGGTAAGTAGTTTTTTCCTGCGCCTCACAGTAGAAGTAGTTAAAAATTGAAAAAAAAATTTCCGTAATAAATTTAAGTACCTAAATACTTAGTGACCATTACCCAAATCAAAAGGGAAAGACCATGCCTACTTATACAGGGTGTTCAACTAAGGATGGCTCTACGCCATATCTCAAAAAGTATTAATCCTAGAATCTTGAGGAAAAAAATTATGCGGGTAAAGAGAAATCGGTGGAAATTATTTTCAACTTCGAAAAATGGCCGCTAAGGGGCGTAGCTGAAACTCAAAACTGGAAATGGCGATTTTCTCTTGAATTTTTCAAATTAAGGTTCAGAAACTACCAAAGCAAATATATAAACCATATATCGTTGGAATCGGGATAAAAATCTCTATCATTGTAGTCGATAATATACAGAGCGTTCTATTTAAAAAAACAAAGTTGATGTTGATTTCTGAAAAACAAAACACCCTGTATAGCTAAAAACTACACTATAAAAAAATTGGTCCAATTTAAAGAACCTTTTGCATTTAACTCTTTTTAGTATCTGTAAAAATATGAAAGTTAATAGGGGTACATTTATAACCAAAAACCCTGTACTTTGATTGTGACTCATTGATACAAAAGTGACATTATGTACCGAGGTCGCGGGTGGTCGCAGACCATTTTTGATTGATCTTAGCAAGAAGGTTCGACACGTTAAAAAATGTATATTTTAAATCTCTAATATTCCCTTTTTAGGAGTATTTTCTTGGTAAATGCTAAAAATTAAGAAAAAATTCGAAAGATATTTAAAATTGTTGTAAAACTCAAAGCCTGCAAGGTATATATAAAAGCTGTTTATTACCTTAAAGACCTATATTTAGTTATAGGAGTCCCTACATACTTTCTCAAAAATAAGCCTAAACCGATGTAAACAGTAAGACTTATGTGATGTAAGTTTGTTCTGAAAATTATATCAAAATGCGATTGTCTTCATTTTACGATGTACATACCTGATACAAATAATTTTTAACAAATATCTAGATATATTTTAGTGCTAAACAATTCTCATAGTATCATTTTTTCAGAATGAAATCTTTAAAAAAAAATATTGGAAACATTTTTGTCCGCCTAATTTATATTGTTGGGACACTGTGCGCCGTGAACTGACAGAAAGACCAATGGATGGATAATATACACGTTATACAGACAGACTTTTTTATTTCATTACTTTTGCAAGTGTACACAGCCAAATGGTCACTTTGCAAATGACCTAAAATGCTTGTAATAAAACATTTACAGAAAATTAAATTCCGATCTGTCTATGCAAATCTCAAACCAATTATTTTGCTTCCATCCTTCTCCAGAATATTAGAACGGGTGGTATATAACCAAATTTATGAGTTTCTCACAACTAATTATATAATGTATCCTATTCAGTATAGATTTCGTGGCATACATAACACTACCAGAGGTTTATTAGATATTTTAGGAGACATTCTAAACTATCTTAATGAAGAATATGCCAGTGCTTTAATTTTATTAGATTTTTCAAAAGCATTCGATAGAATCGATCATGCGTTACTTATTGCCAAGTAATGATGTTATCATTTTGATGAAATTGTTTTAGATTTCTACATAAGCTACATACTCATATATATCAGGGGGTTGTTGTTGTAAAGCTTGTTGGATTTAACACGCAATTTCGGCATCGGGTCTATACTTGGCATTAATTGGTTTCTATTTGCACTGCCCATATGCAAACACCTATTAAGAATGTAAAAATACTGTGGTTAAATGAATCATGATTTGGAGTTCCGAATTCTATGTATAATAAATGAAAGCTAAATGCCAGGAAAAGTTTAGTGATATATTAATCTATTTACGGCAATTGCTGGTTACTCCTCGATATCTCCAGATATACCATTATGGTCTGTTAAGTCCAGCTTTCCAGTCCAGTCGTACAAGGGCAAGATCTACCTTCTGATTGTTCTTAGCCGTTGGGAAAAAATGATCCGTTGCATGGACGGCAACCCGCCCTGCTTCTCAACGCCCATATTGCGTAGCAAAACAAAGGCAGAAAGACAATGCTTAGGTGAGGCAAGTTGTGAAGTGTGAATTATCAACCTGGAGAATAGCTTTTTGTTGGAAACACTCAAGAATATTAAAAGAAGAAGATATGGAGAAGCAGTATCAATGCTCTAACTAGCCATGTGTGAAGGCTTGGTAGATCTTGTTGGAAAGCGATATCAACTAGACTTTTGCTTCAAAGATTTAATTATCTATTGGAATAATCTGGGTGTCAAAGACCAGTGAACATTATTCAGTGTTCGTGGCGTTCATCTAGACAAGGTTGGAGATAGGCGCAAGCGTGGTATTGTCAGACTTCATTTTTGATGTCTTAAAAGCAGTGCTTTGAGCACCAGGACTCGCTGGTGTTAAATATTTCAAGAATTTGTCCAGTCGGTTTAAATCTAATTTCGTTTATTTTGTTTACTAAAATGAATTCTGATTAAACGAGGACTTGAGGAACAGAGATAAAATTTGCGGCAAATTGTTTGTTTTGCAAAAGCCTAATTTTTGCTTTAGAGGCTGAAGGTGGAAACGGGCTGTTCGAGAATATGTGATAAATGATTTTGGCAAAAGACCGAATGAACCGAGTGCATAATTGCAAGAATGAACTTTTCTTCTGATACGTGTATTGGGGGCATTTTTTGCTTCAGAAATGATGAGACTTACTTTCTGCATTATTTTTAACTTTTGGATATTTAGAATTGGGGTTCTTAAGAAAACAGGTATAACTAGAGACCTTCTCTAATCGAACATACCATGAAGATTTTGTAATCCAAAATGTATTGCTGAAATGCTCCGAAGTGTTACTTGTACGTGGGATAAGTTTTCTATACTTGGTAGCATTAAGTAATATTTGCAAAATTGGAAAAGATCAGAGGTAATCAAAAACTTCAAAAGTGTTCCTATACACGCAAACTACTAAGTTTTATGTGTTGACCACGATAGAATATAATTAAATCAATTGTACGTATGTATTTACACTTTAGATGGTTATTTATTAAATGTTAAATGTTTAAACACAACGTAATCATCTCTCAGCGGCAAAACATTAGTCGTCGTGGCGCATAAAGTGAAATTGTTTTCTAAAAAAACCAACTCGACTGCATCCCCGCAAAAAATAACAAACCAAACTTATGCCACGATAGTTAAAAATAATGAATCCAATCCGCGGGGGTATGTTCCAGTGCCCTAACAAGGTCCGAACTTGTCAGCGATTCTTTCGGATGGATAAACATCCGAAATGAAACTCCAAACTAGTCACATCCGAAGAGCCATTGGAAACAAATAAGCAACAAAACACCAGCCACGTGATCTGAACAATAGAACGACGTCGACGAACGAGATCGACGCCCGCCGGACTGCGTCATCGGTATTGTCGGACGCAGCAGGAAGCAAAATAAACGCACTTTAATGAGACGTGATAACTAAAAGAGTTGAGGGGATGGGGGTTTATTAAATTCCTTGTTTTGAAAGTGAGTGCGTGCATGAAGAATCTTAATGTATAAATATTGGGTGGATTATGCGAGAATAATATACTCGATGCTTTAAATCTGGTTTTAAAAACATGGCATACATTTTAATCGAGTTTTAAATTAAATGCTGGGGCTTTTTCTGTACTCTCTATATACTTTCAATTACGTGAAAGAACTAAAACATTGTAATTACCACCTCTATGCAGATGGTACGTAGATTAATTATTCTTTCAGTTTTCAATCATTCTCTTCAGGATGTCATTAAATACATCAATACAAATGTAATGGCTATATGTGGAAATTCAAACAAACATGCCCTAAAAGTGATTCCTAAAAATTGCATTGCATTATTCCTATTTTGCACGTGATCTATATTACTTATCAAATATGACACTTTCTTCCCTTTCTTTCAAAAAGTTTAAGTTAGAAAATTGGTTTCTTTTTTGATTTTATACCTATATGCCAAATTTCTACTCTATTAATTGGCTTAAAATTTTTCTCATTTTTTTTATTTAGGTTATTTACTTTTAGGTTAGGTTAAGTTGGGCAAATCTGAATCAAACTATCACTGCATTTAATCATTTAACGAAAAAATATTTTCAATTATTGTTTCCATAGACTTGTTTACAACTTAGGCTTCTTTAGTTATATCAAAAATATACAGGTAGTTGAATTCAGGTTTGCTTATATTCGGTTTTATGAAATATCAATAAGTTAACTGTTAGTATTGAAATTTGGTACGTATCTAAAAAAAAACACAAACAACTTTTTTCTTTACAGTTGTTTAAAATGTATCGTTAAGATGCATTTTTAAGAAAAATGTAAAATTTGACAAAATATATCACTAACTAACTTTTTTATGGTCGTTTTCATTCATTTTTAAACAAAAAGTTTTCCGACTTTTTTTAATATTGTCAAATTGTAGATGTAAGATGTCTCCCGACGAGCTTTGTTACTGTCATTTTATAAGGTGGAAGTGTTAGTGAAAATAGTATTGTTTTTATATTTTACGTAATTTTATTGAAGATTTCCATCAAGTATCAATTGACACAATCGTATTTATAACTATTTGCTTCAATCAATTTAAAATCAGATATTTTAATGAGTTGCAAAAAAGAAGTTTGTTGGTTATGTCCTACCTCTTTCCATTTAACAAGCCAACCATTTACTACATAATCTACGAGTTGTGTGTTTGTGTTATTTAAAAATTGAAACTAAGATTCCTTTAGATACGTTCAAATCGATACTAGCAAAAATTCTGATAAAACAACCAGCAATTAATATTAAATACGGAAATTAAAACGTCTATAGAAAGCAGCAATATACCTTATATTTAGTAATGTTACCATATAAGCAAAAACTGTCATCAATTTCATTAGCTAGAAGAGGTTATGTTAATTTGATTATAAAAGAAGTGAAAATTGTTCTTGCCGGAAATCGTTTAACATAGGAAAAACTTCCACACTTTTAAACGAAAAAACTGGCCACTATCAAGACTGGACCTTTATGTACATCTTGAGACATTTCTTTTATGAATTGGTGCGTTCCAACTACTAGAAATTTAATGTTAAAATAACTCACAAATAGTGCAAATCAAACATTTTCGAGATTGTCTTTGTCCCCTTAAAGAAGATATTTCTTTACAGTGATATTACCCCTTAGAATACGTTATATAAGAGTTTTCTTTTTTTGCCGAAAATTACATTTCTAGCCTGGTAAAATTGTACTAACCTCAAAATGGCGTGTTTTAAATGTGAAACGGAAACTTCAAAGGAAATTACTGATAGGATATCTTGGATAATCTGCGATATATGTAGCATGACCTAATTTATCTGAATTAAGAGTGATTCTTCTGAAGAAAAG
Organism: Kuschelorhynchus macadamiae; assembly: GCA_030620095.1. NCBI lineage: Eukaryota > Metazoa > Arthropoda > Insecta > Coleoptera > Curculionidae > Kuschelorhynchus > Kuschelorhynchus macadamiae. Next base: position 114,898 of record JAUTXW010005319.1, read on the forward strand.
GGTGTTTTTTAGCTGCTGCTCGAACTGTAAAATAGCGACTAAAAAATCGTTGATCGTTAAGAAATTCAACTGCTAAAAACACGATTGCCAACATATAATCGACGAAAAAACAAAAATAATTGAGTTACAAAAAAACAAAGACCATTAAAGATAATGCAAGCTTAAAACCAAACTATACCTTCGCACGTAAACTTATTGATGAAAAGCAGGTATCTAATGGTATTCTTCAGGCATCAACAAAGACAACTTTAAACTCTTAAATTACACCAGAAATAGATAACATTTCTGCTAGAGCCTCTGGCTCGTCTTCTAAAGAGATAAGAGCAACAACCAAACAAATGCCCTAAAAGCAGAAGGAAAGGAAATTGATTTATATAGGTTGTTCATATTAAATGTAAAAAACCAGACTCTAAATGATTATCTCAAAGAAACCAGGATTAACATAACAACTTGTGATAAAATAAGCTCACAATACCAGAGTCACTTGGTTTTCAAAATCTCTATTAAACCTGAAGATGAAGAAAAGATATATAATAATCAGCGATGGCCTCAACCAGCAATTATAAAGCCCTTTGTGTTTCAAGAGAATAATTTTAGACCTAAAGCTTATCAACAACCTCGTCAAAACCTGAAGTACCATCGAGTACCTAGAAATTTTTACCAAGGGAAATATCACAGACGAACTTATTAGACCATGATGAAGAGTCTCTACACACCAAAAGTACACTATAGCAGAATACTAATATTTCACTATATTACCAGAATGTACGAGGTCTTAGAACTGAAGGCAAAGAATTTTTTAATAACGTGGCAACAGTGAATTATGATATAATAATTCTTTTAGAGATTTGATCAAACAATGATTTTCATAATGCAGAATATGGTCTTTAAAACTATTCTATTTTCCAAAAAGACAGACATTTTACTTCAACAGAAAAAAGTCAAGGAGGCGGAGTAATGATTGGCGTTACGAAGAATTTGAAAGTAAGTATCCAAGAGGCTCCCCATAAATCTACTGACATGAGGAACTGTGGGTGAAGCTTCAGGTTGAAAAAGAAATAATTATTATGTGTCCAGTATATTTTCCCCCAGTATCTAATGTTAGAGAATATAATTTTCATTCGGAAAATATTAAATAGCTTTCCAATTTATTTAATAACATATCTCTTTATATAATAGATTATAACTGCCGTTACCTAAATTTCTTTGAAAAAGATTTTTATACTTACTCTTAAGTGAAAAATCACTTCCACAATGTGTTATTCAAATCTTACCCAAATGAATAAAAATCCTAATGCTAATTATGTATTTCTGGAGCTAATATTTACTAATAATTGTAATGTATGGATAGAAACTGCCTGTGATAATTTAGTAACATGTGATAGTCATCATCCAACTCTGATGTTCCATTTTAGTGTAAGTGATATAATTAATGTTCCTAATGAGCAGGAAGAATATCGATTTAATTTTAAAAACTGTGAAGATTCGTGATTTTATCTTAAATGTTGGAATGATATTCTAAACTGTGATGTTAATGATGCAATAGATACATTTTATCTTATTATAGATCAATGCTTAAATGAATTTGTACGGAAAATTCCAATTAAAAGTGAGCTCAAGTTTCCTATTTGGTTGAGTCAAGAACTGAAAGATGTTACTATTAAGAAAAAAACATGGCCACAAGTCACATCCTACCATATACAATTATTATGAATTCTGTGAGCTACGTAAACTCTGCTAAAATATATCAAATCAGTGTTATAGTAATTACATATTAATGATAGAACAAAGCATTAAAACTGATGTTAAATCTTTGTGGAATTATGTAAACCCAAAAAAAGATCGGAGCAATATCCCTAAACTAATTAAGTATGAAAACAAAGAATTTTCCAGTTCCTTAGATATTGAAATATTGAAATACTTTCGCACAACGTTTTTCATCTGTATACGTTGAAAATGAAAACACAAATAATTTGACAAACCTAACCTCCTCAAATGATATTAACATTAATTCATATAACTTCTAAATATCAGAATCAGAAGAAATCTGGAGAAAACTAGAAAATATAAACATAAACAGGTCCCCCTATAACAATTCTGCGGTCCCCCTCGTTTCATTTTAGATTTGGCTTTGCGTATTCAGACTCGTGTTCTTGTATGCTCAGCCTTACCGATGTGTAGCTGTGATATGTAAACATCACTTAAATGATGCTTCATGTCTTACGGTAGTCTTTGTGCAAATCTTACTAAATATGAGACAGTGTTGTACGGGATAGATCCATGTACCCTGTCCACATTATGCTTTGAAATTTCGAAGTTGCCTTAAAAGATATAAAACAATGTTTAATTTACAGGACAGTTTGATCTACATTTTTATATTCAAATGTTGTATGGAATGTCTCACGTAGCCATGCCACATGATTTTACTTCGTTACAGTTCAGCTAGAATTAAAATTCAAGAACTTATGTAGTTTCTTCCGGGCTACCTGATTATGACATCAAAAACAATTTTATTCCAGGAAATGGAATTTTACTCAATATTTAAGTATTCTATTAGGATCTCCACTAAAATTTTACCAGTTTATCCCTATTTTACACTTTTTTTGCAAAATTTCAAGTCAATTGAATAAGTAGTTTTTTGAAACTGATCTTTAAATATCTCCTTTGGTGACCATTTTTACTAGTTTCAGTAGATTCTTAATAATGTAATTTTTTTTTTAACATTGATGAGTCATATTGGATGTTTACAGAATAAATCCTTGTATGTCATTTCGAACTATTTTAGAAAAGGTAGGAACTAGTAAACCATTAGTTCGTAGAACACCTATTAAAAAAATCGGTAAATTTTCTATACCTGGAACTTCCCTCGGCATTTAATAATAATAATAATAATAATAATAATAATCATAATAATAATAGTTTATTTATATTAAGAAATAAGTATTACAAATGTTCCAATTTGACAAATAAACTGAATTACTCACCAAAGAAGTAAATCTTCTCGGTGAGAAAATTATTGCATAATATCACCTAGCCAAACAGTAGACAAATATTTATACTAATAAACAAACAAACAACCAAGGGAAACAAAGAAGTGACAAAATTTAGATTTAAGAATTGTGTAATTTTCTTTTGTTTTCTTTATGTTTTTGTGTCTAGATCAGGCCCTTTTGTGTTAAAAATAAGTTTTTTTTTTCCTAGCCGGGGTTAAAGTTATGTTCGGGAAATTGTGTCATAATTGGGTTATTTAATAAGTTAAGATAATAGTTTTCTTCTTTACTTAGAATAGATTATGAAAAGGGGTGTAATTATCCATACTTTTTGTAAGAGCATTTATTTTTTTCCTTCCCTGATTTTGCAGCCATATTTGTATTCTTGATCTGAATAGATTAATAGAATTTAGAGTTTTTATACTAGGTGGGAGCTCATTATGTATGTGTGGACTAATATATGTAAAATATCTTTGGGCTAATGAGGTTTTAATGTTCGGGAGAGTGCCTGTTTGGGATTTATGTCTGGTGTAATGGTCATGTTGGATGGGTCTAAGGGTCTCTTTTTTCTTGTATTGCCTTAGGGCTATACTTTCAACATATAGTTGTCTTACGTCAAAATGGATTCTTCAAACAATAAATCAGTTGGGTACAATCGGTTCTTGTTATATATAACTTTTAGTATCCATTTTTGAACATTCTCTAATACTTTTTAATGACTAACGTCAAGTACACCACCCCAAACTATTACGCCATACGTCAAATGTGGCTGCACAAGTGATAGATAAAGTGTTTTTAGATATGGAATTTCAAAATATTTTTTTAATTCTATAAACTTGCGTATTAAACATCTTAGTCTATTGCTGATATAGTTGGTATGCTCATTCCACTTCAGATGAGAATCTAGTATGACGCCCAAGTATTTTATTTTAGGCTTGGATGTTGTAGAGATAGTAGTATTTGCATTTATTTCTATAGAGATTTCATTATAGTCTCGAAGAGAGTCGCGGTAACTACCATAGGGCATGAAATAAGTTTTCTCATAATTAATGGTAAGAACATGGTTATTGAACCATTGAAATATTTTTGAAAGATCAATTTCCACAATTTTTTTAAGCGCCCTCCAGCTTTTTTTCCTGTAGATTATTGCAGAATCATCAGCAAAACATACCAGTTCCCCTGAAGAGTCGATATTGAACACATTATTCATATATAGTATGAACAATATCGGGCCCAAAACGGTCTCCTGTGGAACACCGTATTCAACTTTAGCCTCTGTACTTGTACTTGCATCAATTTTTACGCTTTGGGTGCGGTCATACAGATAGCTTTTAAACAGTTCTAAAGCTGTGCCTCGTATACCAGAATTCTCAAGGATACCTATCAATTTTTTATGATCCACTGTGTCGAATGCCTTAGCTAGGTCAACAAAAACACCCAACACTTTTTCTCCACCATCTAATGAATTATTTATAGTTCTTGTAAGTTTGACCAAGGCATCTTCAGTCGAAAGATTATCTTGAAACCCAAATTGACTTTCAGATAGAACCCCGTATTTTTTTAAAAAATTGAAAAGCCTATTTTTTATGATTTTCTCTATAATTTTGCTGGTGGTATTAAGTAGTGAGATTGTTCTATAGTTTGAAGGTGTAGTTTTATTTCCAATTTTGTATACAGGTGTAATAATTGCTCTTTTTTGGGTTTTGAGAAAAGTTCTTGTTTCAAAACATTTGTTAATTATATGGGCAAGTGGTGCTGATATAAAATATTTAAGGTCTTTGAATGTTTCATTTTTGATACCGTCAATTCCAGGGGTTTTGCCATTTTTTAAAGATATTATTATTTGTTTTACTTCGTTAGTATTTGTAGGCGTTTAAAATATACTGTGCTCATTTATAGGTGTGGGGTATATAAGGTCATTGTTTAAAGTTATTTCTTTTGCCATTTTTTCCGACGCTACTAAAATATTTATTAAAGCATTCAGCTATTTCAGATTCTTTATATAAAGTTTTATCTTCATTTCTAATTTCGCAAATTGAATCTTTTTTTATTTGATTTTTATTAAGAATATTTTTTACATTTTTCCAATGTTTCATGTGTTACCAGGTCTTTCAAGTTCATTTAGTAACATATATTTTTTATTGGGCGTCACTTTGTTCCACCATCTTGGATTCATACCAAAATTTTGCAAGTTTCTACCTATACTACACTTGATTTTTCGGCATAATTTAAAATAAATTGAATAAGTAGTTTTTACAGAGACACATCGCCATTTTGTTGCGCGATGTTGCATTCGTACCTGTTTATTCCTGTATCACATTTAATTTTGTGCAAAAATCAAACAAATCGAATAAGAATATTTTTTTACGTCGATTTTTTAAACATTTTATATAGCCGCAATTTTTTTCGCCATCCTGAATTTGTACCACAAATTTACTAGTTTGTCTTTATACTATACTGAATGCTTGAACAAAATTTCAAATCAATCTAATAAATAGTTTTTTCAGGTTGATTTCCTAAAAAATCTATAAGGCCCCCATTTTGTTTTGCTATCTTGGATTCATGCCAAAATGTTACCAGTTTATTCCTATACAACACTTGATTTTCGTTCAAAATTTGAAGTAAATTAGCTACTCAGTTTTTCAGTAATAGATTTTTACCAAAATATTACCAAGTTATCTCTATATGACCAATAAATTCTGACCAAAATTTTAAGTCTATCCGGTAAGTAGTTTTTAAGCTATTTAATTACGGGACCCGGTCCAGATAACCTCCCTCCTTGTTTTTTAAACAAATTCTTTTTTTCCCTTTCAAGACCTTAATGGTTAATATTTAAACAAAACAAAAAAAAATTATGTTTTAAACTATCGACCAATCTCAAAAATTTAACAAATTCCCAAAGTAATGCAGACTTTATTTGCGGACCATTTAGGAAAAAGTTTTAAAACCTTAATCATATCTAATCAGCATGGCTTTATAAAGAAAAAATCAATCAATAACAATTTATACCATCAGTATGGCTTTATAAAAAAGGGTATAGTCTAGATTCAATATACAATGAATCTTCAAAAGGATTAGACAAAATTAACCATACATTATTATTGCATAAGATATCTTTTTTTGGAATTAATGGAAAACTACTAGAATGGCTTATTATTTAACGAACAAGTACATATTTACAAAAATCAATGGTAATTTCTCAGATCCTATCAAGGTCACATCATGAGTAACTCAGGTTGATCATTTGTCTCCATTTTTATTTAACATGTTCATAAATGATGTAAGCAAATGTTTTATTCATTCTGGATTTATTCTATATGCAGATGATCTAATATTTTTTAAAGAAATAGAAAACGAAATTAGCACAAAAATTTTACAAGAAGCTCTTGATAGATTCTGCATTTGGAGTAAATAAAAGTAAATGGTTCTAAATACTGATAAATGTAAAACCATCTCATTCGCTAGGTCTTTAAATATAAGACAATAATTTAAATATCTTATTGAACGAAAAGTCTTAGAGAGGTTGATATTATTAGAGATCTAGGAGTCCTTATTGACTCAAAACTTAATTTTTCGGCTCATATAGAAAACTGTCGCAACAACCACATAAATTGTCCAGAGTTATTAGAACAAATTCAATTTTATGTACCATCTAGAATGCTTAGAGAAATTAAAACTTTCGAGATAAAATATCATAGAACATCTTATGGGCAGAATTCACCAATATCTAGAATAATGAAGATTGCAAATTCGTTTAAGGCAGATCTTTTAAACGAAACCTTGAGCTCAATAAAATATAAATAAAAATAATGTATAAATTAAAAATAGACAAGAACCCATCTGTATAAAGTTGCCAATTTTGAGTTAAGATTTTATTTTGTTTAGTGCAGCTGTAAATTTGTTTGTTTTTACATTTGTACAAGTGTGCTTGTGCCGTCTGTAAATAAATAAATAAATAAATAAATACATATCTTACTGCAGATAAACATTAAACAATTATCAGAGGAATACACTCAGGCGAATAACTTTAAATCATCGTCACACATTAAACATTAAAAAAACACAAATTCAGTAAGAAACAATGCAAAAATGGCAAATAACATTATTTTTACCAAAATATGACAGACCAAGACATGCATTATGATTTCAATAGATTTATAAACTCAAACAAAAGAGCTTTTAAGATTGTCTTTTAAAGTGATTTCTCTAGATACGTACAAGTCGATATCGAGTGTTTAAGGTTGGCATCACAACAATAACACACACTGGCCATACTTTGATACTAGCAAAGATCTTGATATAACATGCGGTATGGCTTAATCTTCGATAAGCCATACCGCGCCGACCCAATCAATATTAAATGCGGAGGTTAAAACGTCTATAGAAAGCGGCGATATACAAAGAGGGCGGTTGTCAGATGTTCATTTGATGTAGAAAACACTTGACGTGCCAGAAATACGAGGTTACTCGCATAATTGGCGGTTGCTAAAATCTTAAAGGGTTTTTTAATGCTTCTGAAATTCAACGAGGCTGTTTTTTCCTTATTGGTTTTCGATTACAATAGAACCTAAAAAACCTTATTTTTTTTGTCTAGTTAGACCCTGTCTTTTGATGTTTTTAACTTCGTTCCCGTTAAACGCTTTTTGTGGGCTTCTGTTGGATCTATTTAGAAATATATACATATATATATATATATATATATATATATATTTATATACATATATATATATATATATATATATATATATATATATATATATATTATGTTCATTTAACATTTTCTATATTCCTATTTTCATCTGAAGATTTCCTAGATATTATATTATATATAGTGGAGAAGTATATTTAAGAAATATGTTTTTTTGCGTGTTTTCAAGGAAATACTTTTTTCTCATCGGTTTCTGTTACATATTTGCTTGCTTACGTCTAACTAGACTAGTGTCGTAATAATTCTTTTTTTATTATTTCTTTTTATAGCAAATTGGTTTCATTTCAGCAGCTTGGGAATTCAATATATGGGCTCTTAGATCACTTCTTAGGGTATAAATATATATTATATATATTTTTTTAAATTAATTTTGTTTTATAGGATTTTTTTTATATAAACTTATGATTAAGCGCGAGAGCTTTTGGAGACAGTGGAGGCATATGATATTTCTTCTTGCGTTTATACTGAGACATTAGAGAATATCGAGGAAGATTTAAGAACAACAGATGGCTTAGAAAATTTCAGTATATTTTGTTTAAATATTAGACGTCTACAAAAAAATTTTGTTGACTTGTTTGCGCAGCTTGATAACTCTCTTGGCAGGTATGATGTTATCGTTTTAACTGAAGCGTGTCATTTAAATACTCATAATTTTGAAATTCAAAATTTTAATTTTTACTATAACTCAGCAAATCTTAATCAAAATGATGGTGTTGTTTTTTACATTAAAAAGGACTTAACTTGTAAAGTTGAACATATATGCCTGAATGAAGTTACTTTTTCCAAAATTGGTTATTGCAAACACGGCAAGAGCTTTAATCTGATAGTGTGCTATAGATCTCCGTCAACAGATCCCATTTTATTTATGTCGGCTTTAGAAACAATTATTAAGACAACAAATAATGACATAAATATACTATTGGGTGATATTAATATAGATATCCTTGATAAAAAAAATCATGTTGTAAACGCCTACTTATATTTGTTGTGTACACTTGGATATTTCCCAAATATTACTAAACCTACTAGAGTAACAGAAACGTCTCAAACTTGTATTGACCACTATTTTACAAAAATAAACAATAATAATAACTTAAGCCCTAATGTAAAATCGTTTATATTTGAATCTTTATTAACGGATCATTACTCTATAATCTTAGATATAACTTTCCACAAACAAAATAAAGCAAATGTGATCCTAGAATGTAGAATTAAAAGTAGCAACTATGACAGTTTATCACGCTCTATAAGCCATGAACACTGGACGGAAGTTTTACATACACCAATAAAGCTTTTAATCTATTTACTAATAAATTTAAATACCTAGTAAATAAAAAATCAAAGACGCGTGTACTCAAGAAGAATCTTAAAACAAAAAAAACATGGGTAAATGATGAGTGCAATACAGACAAGAGACAAATTAAAGAAACGTTTGTTAAAAAATCCAGATAACTCTATTGTAAAAAATTATTTTCAATCTGTTAGAAATAACACCACTAAATTAATAAAAAATACGAAAAATAATTATTATAAACAAAAAATAACAGATTCTAAGCATAATGCGAAAAAACTCTGGAAAATTATAAATGAATCGACTAAATCCAAAATACCGGAAAAAGACATAAATCAAATTAGAAATTCTAATGGATCTATTAGTACAAGTGCTCCGGAAATATGTAGACTATTTAATTCTTATTTTATTATTGTGGGGGCAAATATGGCAAATACAATTAAAGTAACAAACAACAAAAATATTGCAGACAAAAACGTTTACTTAAACATAAGAGAATCTCTATTCTTTTCTGTAGCAACAGAAAATAAGAATAAGCTAAATATTGCTAGTTTAAAAAACAATTGTTCGTCCAGATAATATCAAAACTGAAGTGATAAAAATTACTCAACGATATATCTTGATGCCGTTAGTATATATTTTAAATATAATATTGGTTTTCCAAATTTATTAAAAAAATCTGCAGTAAAGTCTGTATTTAAATCTGGAGACCCACTTGAAATGAAAAATTATAGACCCATTTCTCTAGTAAGTAATTTTTCAAAAATTTATAAAAAGTAGAATTTTGGATCATTTAGATAGGTTTAAAATAATCTCTAAAAATCAATATGGGTTTAAAAAAGTATCGTACCACTGATGCTTTTTATGCAGGAACTAGTGAGATTCATAGTATTTTCAATGAGGGGCAGACCTTTGTTGGTTTGTTTCGACCTTGCAAAGGCCTTCGATACCGTTCCTCATGAAATTTTAATTTCAAAGCTAAGTCACTATGGCTTTCGGGGTATCGGAGAGGCTCTCGTTAAGAACTATTTAAATGATCGCCTCCAAAAAACACTATTGAATAATTGTCAATGTGATTACCAAAAAGCTTTAAATTATGGAATACCTCAGGGAACAGTACTAGGACTTACATTATTCCAAATCTACGTCAACAGTATTTTTAATCTTATTTTTCCAGGTAAAATAATAACGTTTGCAGACGATACTGTACTTTTATTTCTAATTACCTGGAATGAGGTAAAACATAAAGTTGAAGCTGGACTAAATATTTTTTGTGATTGGCTACACATTAACCTGCTAACATTAAAACTAAGTTTATGACTTTTTCTATAAATAATACAAATTACTCTAATGATTTGAATTTCCTGACGCTTCATACGTGTACCAATGTACACAACTATAATGTACTGTAATAGGTTGATATCTAGAGTAAAAGAAATTAAATACTTAGGCGCAAAAATAGATATATATTTAAAGTGTGATTCCCATATTGGTATGATAGTTTCTAAATTAAGAACGGTAATTTTTAAAATCTACTAACTTAGTGAATTTCTAAATGCACACACACTAAGGTCTGTCTACTTTGCACTCGTCGAAAGCATAATTAGTTATGCAATACCAATGTGGGGAGGCACTTTTGAAACAAATATTAATCCCTTAAAGATAATTCAAAAGAAGATAATAAAAATTTTATACAAATAAAAAACTTTATCCCACTAAAGATTAGTTTAATAATACAAATTTTATTTGATGTCGATTCAATTTATATCCGTAATGTTTTACATTTCATACATAAAAATGCAAACTTTAAACTTAAAATAAATCATAATTATTCTACACGTATAAATATAGCCCAACAATATATTCTGCCAAAACCCAATAACACAACATTTTTAAAGTCAATCGATTACTTGTGTATTAAGCTGTACAACTTGCTCCCGTTAGACATACGATATATCGTGAATAGCAATATTTATAAGAAAAAATCAAATACATTTATTTCAGCTAATATTAGAAAATAAATAAATAATAAAAGGTAAAATACCTTAAAGTAAGTATTCTTTCCTTATTTATATTTTATTAATATTTTACTCACTACGTGTTTTCTTTTGCTTTTCACATATTTACAAATCGAATTGTATATTTTATGCGAGTTAAATATTGGATTAATGCTCCACACTTTTTGTGCTTAAGGAAGTGTAAATAGAGACATGGAATTTGAATATTATTAGAAACATTATGCTATTTGTAACGAATATAGCACATACAAGCCTTCCTGCATACTTATATATAATATGAAAAATGCTATTGTATAAATATATATATATATATATATATATATATATATATATATATATATATATATATATATATATATATATATATATATATATATATATATATATATATATATATATATATATATATATATATATATATATATATATATATATATATATATATATATATATATATATATATATATATATATATATATATATATATATATATATATGACCACGTTGTACAATCTAAGGATATGAAACTTTGCTTGTAACTAATAAGGTGGTAAGCTAAATGTTCCCTCTTTGGAAGCAAGTATTAAATTTTCAGAGCTTACTTGTGATGATTTAAAAAAAGTGTACGTTTTGTTACTTATTACAGAAGTCTTTGGTGCTAGCTCCTATGTATTTTTCGTAAATGTGCTTTGATATTTCTTCGACCACTATTCGGAATATCTATTTCACCTTTGCAAATTTTACGTTAACAATAACCGAGACCAAATCAAGTCTCGCGAAACCATATGCATTTAATGTACATGCCATATTTTGCATACAAAATGTAGTTTACAATTAATGGCATTTTTTATAAGGTAATAAATCCCTATCAGCTTAGAGCTTAATTACTAACCATCAAATCCCTCTTTTTAAAAACTACATTTTAATGAACCAATATCTAAATTAAAATACTAAGTTATGCAATGTTTGATCATATTCAAAAGCGATAGCCCCTGTTGTTAAGAGATTAGCTGTAGTATCTCTTCAGGTGATATGATGACACATAGCGCTATCTCCACAATAGTGTAGCGTAGGTCGAGGGCTATATAAAGGAGAAAGCGGCGCAGTCTGCTTTAATGAGGTGTCGGATTATAATATTTCCAGGCCGGTTTTGAAGGATTTCAAATTGTTATGATGAGACCATAGTCAACTGTCATATAAACCTATAACACAGAATGCGCACCTGTGGCATGAAGACGGGATATAATTCAGTCCTAAGCTTTTTAAAATTTTATTCTGCGATATAATCCCGCGATGAATGAAAACATCGTTCTATGGGCGATTAAAAGGACTTTTATGTTAATGAGTGAAGATTAGGAAGGTATAAAATTTAAATACTTCACTTTCGGGAATGTTTTCTTATCTATTCGGTAATGTTATTACTGTTGAATTAAGAACGAATTTAATTCACTATTTAAAAAAATCGCTTAATTTTATTTACCCGAAACTTTTCTCGTTACGAATATTTCCTATTATTAGGAATAGTGAAGTATGCTCCGATTTAGTTCCACATATAGTCATTTAGTAACAAATATATAAATTGCATTTTCTTTCATTTTTGTAGACAAAAGAAAACATTTATGTAGAAATTTCCAGTTAGGTTTATTTATAGTTTTGAGTTTTCTATATAGATATTGAATATGCGAAATTTGCAACTACCCCAAAAAAGTCCAATTCATTTTATAAAATACAGATTAATCTATCTTATCTAAATATAAACTGTTTATATACCTTAGAATATTCGTAAAAAAAAATCAGCCGCATTAAGTAATAACCCTCGCGCCATAGAGATAAAAGATAAAGTTTCATTACGGTATTTAACAGAAACACAAAAACATAAAGTTTCAATTTTTTTTACCCTTATGCTGACAGCATTTATACAAAATATATAATCAAGTTAAAAAAAAACCACTGCGACAAAAGTTATGCAACTTGAGGTGCATTCATTTTAGTATTCAAACAGTATTCATTGAAGTTGGAACTTGCCATTTTGTGACAATATGGCTGGTAAACAAAAAATTGTTGACACCTGTAAGTTGGGCAAATCACCAATTATGGATACAAAATGCATTTGGTGTTGGAAAGGTTGTGGTTTCAAAAACATTTAAAATTTTTCGAGTTCGGGGTCGTGTAGTGAACGTAAAACGAAGTGATCGAAAAAGACCAAAACAGGCCGACGCATTAAACGACTTACAAATGACCCAAGAATGTCTGAACAATACAACGGCGCTTAGTCGGACTGTCAGGAAGAAGAGCAGAGTCAATGTCAGTGGTCCCCTAAAGATTGGAGGAAGGTGATGTTTTTCGACGAATCAAAATATTATTTTCCGACGTGATTGTGCTCAATAGATTAGACGCCCTGAAAGAAAAAGGATTGATCCAAAATATGTTAGTACCATTCTTAAACAGGGAAAATATCATGATTAAAAAACTTAAATAACAAAAAATGTCTTTAAAATTGACTTTCCAATCCGACAATGAAGTGAAAGAGTGATTCATCGAGCAAAAAACACCAGACTAAAATCCTATAGAGAATCTTTGGGAGATAGTGAAAAACAATTCGTCTCACAGAAATAGAAAATAGATAAGAATTATTTACATAGGTCCAATTAGGCTGGAATTATACGTAGTACAACTAAGCAAAAATTGAAACGTCATAGTTACCGAATTTTTGATAAATTTTCAGTCGCATCCAATAGATAACCAAAATAATTTCACAGGGAAAAATATCAACGTTGTGCAAAAAATGTGCACCTATTACATACTTAGTTTCGTATATAGTCCTGCCACATTTGTGCACCAGACTATTTATTTTAAATGCCTGAAGAGAGTTATATCCCGACCGTCGCTGCGTAAATAGATATACTACTCCCAAACGTGTCGCGGTAAAAAAATTACAAAAATAAGTTAACTTGTTAGGAAGACGTTCGGATATAAAATATTTTATATATCTTAAGGTAATAATAATTTAAGACAAATTATTTGGTAATAATTGTACACATATTCTATAAATGGTAATTTATTTCAATTATATTAGATTTCTTAATTTATTTATTATTATTACCACAGTATTCCTGTTATTGTATTTTATACTAACGGGATTATACCAAGTCAGTACAAAAAAAAACAACTATTGTATATTAAGAAATGATCTGACAATGCTACATATTTTCAAAATGACCGGTTTCTGGATGTTTCTATGAATGCCTGTCTTAAGTCCTAACTGAGCCAAATGTGGTGTAAACGTTGTTGGGGTGAGGCTTGTTACTGATATGATGAGAGGAACAATGATGACTCTTTCCTGTTTCCACAACTTTTTTATTTCCATTGCTAAGTGGGTGTATTTGGCGATCTTCTCACTGTATTTCGCTTGGATGTTCTCGTCGTTGGGACAGCCATGTCAACTAAATAAGTGATCTTTTCTTTTTTGGATTGAAAGGTGATATCGGGACTGTTTGCAGGGATTATTTTATCTGTATGAATGTCAATGTTCCAGTAGAGCTTGTAGTCTTCGTTTTCAAGTATAGATGTTGGTTTATAATGGTAATAAGGGTGTGTGTTCTCCGTTAGTTTGTATGTTGTGGCTAATGCTTGACGAACGACCTTCGCTGCTGAGTTGTGTCTCGCGGTGTATTCAGTTCCGGCCATTATTCTACATCCACTTATGTGATCAATTCAATTGTTGTATCCTTGATGATGTGCTTTTGGTAGTTTCCGGTTGTTATAACTTTGTCCTGAATGGCAAGCAGGAAGCCTTCTGTTTCACGGAACAGCTGCTCTTCTTCTAATCACGTATATGGAAGCTTTTTATGTATGTGGTCTTCCTTTATGTGGTATCTGTGTCTTCCGTGGAGTACTTTTTCAGGCCAGGTGTTCATCTTTTCTAGTAGAAATTGCATGTGACTGTGTGCGTCTGCTGCGTGGCTCATTTGAGATAATTCTTATCTACCTTCACTATTGTCTTGTGGAGGTTAGTTTGTTTATTGTGAAAGAATTTTCGTAAATTTGTTTTTATTTAGCGATAGTATATCCATAATTCCCCTCCCTCCTTCTTTTCTCTCGATGGCGAGTCTTTCCTTGCATGCGTTGGAATGTAACTTCCTGTGTTTAGTGAATTCAGAGCGTATGAGAATGTGAATGTTTTCTATGCCTGTGTATGACTATTTAATGATACCAAACAAATACGTAAGAATAGGTATGGTGAAGGTGTTAATAGCTTTCGTTAGATTTCTGGAGTGCAATTTTATTTTTAGTAGTTTTTGTGAGTTTGGTTTTAAATTCCATCGTGAGCTCAGATTTGATAGGAGTGTGGTTAATTTTGGTGCTTTGATGGAAGCCTAGGTATCTGTATGTTTCTTCTTTGAGCATGTTATCTATGGTTTCGTTGTTGATTGTTTCCGTCGTAGAGTGGTCTTTCCACTGCCCCTTGTTGATATGAAGTAGCTTGCATTTACTTATACCAAATTCCATGTTGATGTCCAAGATAAACGTTTCTGTGATTTTAAACAGTTCTTTTGGCTGTGCCTTTGTGCTTGCGTATACTTTTATGTCATCCATGTACAAGAGACGGTTTGTCTTGTGTAGGTTATTTTTTTGGTGTTTACTGTGGAATCCGGAGTTTGTGGTATTTAGTGTGTTTGAGAGTGGATTGAGACCTTGTCTGATGTAGATCTCTTCTGTTTCTGTATTTTCTTAGGTTGATTTTAGTTTTCCACGTAATCATGATTTGCGTAAGAAACTGCCTGAGGTTTTGATTGACTTTGTATAATTCTAGCACTCTGGTTAGTCAGCTGTGGAGTATCGAATCAAAGGCTTTTTTATAAGCCTTTGATTCGATACCCCACAGTTATTATTATTATTATTACTACTATTATTTATTAATATTATTATTATTATTTATTTTTCCTAACATTATTTACGTACTCTGCGAAAATTAAATTATGTCCTTTATTATCTTCCTCCATAAAAAAGGTTGTATTTCAGGATATGAAATTTTAATTTTACCAAATATTTAAATATTTTATTAGGCTACCATTTTGCTACGCCATAATAAATTTACACAAAAATTTCAGAAGATTATGTCTGTCATAATTTATTTTTGCGCAATTTTTGAAATCCATTCGTTCAGTTTTTTTTACATTTTGTGGAGCCGTCATTTTATTTCGCCCTATTAGATTTTTACCAAAATGTAACCATTTCATCCCCTTACAATCCATGATTTTTTACCAAAATTTAAAGTCAACCGGATAAGTAGTTTTTGAACTATCAAAGTTACTTTTTAACCTACAGCGAGAGTTGCTTCTCATATGTAGAGGAATTTCTCGAAAACAGAAACCAAAGTTTTATTTCTATTACTTCATATTAATTAAACAATAAAACAAAAGAAAACTTAAAATGCTACAAAGTACTACTCAATAAACTTTGACCTCATTTCTGTGGTCGCGCCGCCCGTCTTGCTTTATTGTTTTTGGTTGATTTCTTCACTTAACCAATTAAGATCCAGTGGTTGATGCACAGGAAGTGGGGTCATAATATTTATTATAACTCGTGCTTGGTCCATTACAAAACTCACCAAATGCCGTTCAATTTAATCCACTGAATTAAATAATTGACCAGACTCAAGCACTTGCAGCAGTCTGTCATGCATGTCTACATATACGCAGCGTTTTTTTATACACGGTGCGATGGCGCAAATATACGGGTATACTTTCTATAATTATTTCCTTAATTTTGTCCCGACATTAAATTTAACATATTGTATATTTTTACCATAATTTTTTTTGTTTATTTATACAAAATATATATTTAAAATACATTAAAACAATTACATTTAAAAAATCAAATATAAAAAATTTCATCCATTCTCGATAGCCCTAACACAGAAGCCGCATTACCTCTTTGAATAGCGAGGCTGATTTATTATTGAATTATTATTCCGAAGTTATCAGAGACTTTTTGATTATGTCGTTGATCAGCCTGTGTCTGGACATACATCCTGCACTTTTTTTGCAGCTTAGCCCATGTAGGCCATAGATATCTAGTATTTCGCTACCAGTGCAGATATGTTGTTCATACATAGGCAACCAACTCTCAAAGCAATGAAAATACGAAAAGATTCTCAAAAAATTTAACTAGCCAATACTTTCAAGCATTTGAACAGCAAGATTTGGAGATGTGCCTCCAAATCTAAATTATTCTGTGTACTCTGTGTTCATATGGATTCTTTTCTAGATTGCAAAGTAAAACCCAAGAATTTAAAACAAAATTTGAGTCAACATCAGAACAATGTAAAATAACTTTAGGTTAAATCATTTCAAGCAAATTTGTTACATCATTAACCTAACTTAAAAACGCGGAAAAATTATGTTCCTATTTACTACATTAAAAGGCAGCCACGAATCGCATGCGTAATTGCTTTTGCTCCAGTCCCAAAACTCAATTGATTTGGGCGGCATGTTTTACTTAAAAATTTAAAATGCGGGAACGCCTTAATTTGTGCAACCAAACGATGTTTAAAAGCGCATACGTTAGCCCCGTAAAAAATGGGACATAATTGTTTTGAAACCAAACCTTGAAATATATTATTTGTAAAAGATACCAAAGAAGAAAGTAAATTTGAAGAGAAGTTACCAAGCTCCTCCAAAACCAAATCTTTGAGATGTTGCGGCCTCAGTGAGTTAAGACCACCCGATGAACCAGCTTTAAATGCAGAATATCTTTCTTCACTTCACAAATAGAAACATCAAAACCAAAATTAGAAACTTCTAGTAATTCTGTAAAACTTCTGTTCTCTTCTTGACTGGGGTGTTTTGTCATGAATTTCTTGTAAGTAGTATTTATACTTTTTTTCGATATTTGGTTTTCGTACCAGGTTGTTTTCATATAATGACTATAAAGATCTCAATGGTAATAATTTGTTTTAACTCCAAAAATTAATGTGGTTTTTAAAAGCAGAAGTTAAAGAAGAAGACTTAGATTTAGTTGGGATCTTTAAAATAGCATACGGGATAAAACAGGGTAATCCAGGACGAAACTTCATTGTTGCTTACACATTTCTTTATTAAAAAAGTTAATTCTTCTGCTATACAAGGGCTAGCTCCTTTGGAAATCCTCTTCAAAACTGGAACGTGAGGACTTTAAAAGTGAAAAGTACTTTACAAGAAAGTTATTATCAAAGTCGAATTCCTGTTCGGTATGCTTTAATGATGTATGTAGATTAAGACCATTTTTACTTTTAAATTGTTTTTGGAAAAAACGACATCTCAAGTCTAAAGGTTTTAAAGACTTTTCTACATCGGAAAATGTTTCATCCGAGCTTGAAGGATCCAGTAGGCTATTTATATTATTTCTAAAGACCTGGTGAATTTTTACAATATGAATTTTTAAACCATTTGAACTTTTGAAACAATTATTACATAACTTACAAAACCTATTTTTTACACTACCACTGTCTTTTGAATTTATTAATAAGTCAAAATGACCATTATTTGCATCAGCAGTAAAAAGTAGTTGTATTAAGTTCTTATGAGTTTCATAGGATACCTTCATAGGTGGGTCGAAAAAAACTAACATTATCTCTGAGTATTGTCTTCGAATCCTCAAAATATACATTAAAATTAATTTTAAACATGTCTGATAAGGCAAGGCATTCAATAGATGTTCCAAACATTCCATTTTTATCCATGTTGACGCAATATTCGTTTTTACTTAGACTTGGCTCGAGAACAAAATCCTTTAATTTATCCCATCCTTTATCTATATACTTTATAGTTTCCTCCCTTAAAATTTTGAAATTGTTTTGTGTATTATATAAAAAATAACTTATGGCTCTAAAAAGGCAATTGCCATCTCCTATAGTTTCCATTTTTTAAAGGTTGACATTTAACAACATTATCAGAATGACTTTCGAAATCTGTCAAAACACTTCCCTAAAAAAACAAATTACCTCCCATATCCTGCAGCTATAGCTTATTCTTTTATTCTTCACCAAATCTAAATTTTAAATTTCAATTGGATACACTCTATGTAAATAATTTCTTCCTCCTTTTTTTTTAAATATGTAAATTCTTGACCACGTAAAAAATAGATATGTAAGGTAATTTTTAACCTTAAATAATTTTAGTGATCACCAAAAATTTTAAGACACCAAGTTATTAATTACAATACAAAATTATTAAAAACTGTTTAAATTAATAAATTACACTAAGACACTCTTTTATGAATTAACAATATTTCTTTGGTACCTACAATAGGTATTTATGTATATAAAATAAAATTTAAAAAAAATAAATGTAAAAAATTCAAAAACAAAAAAGCTCACAAGGGGAAAAAAGGAACTGAGCAGAAAAACGAATATGTGCTGTTTAAAATAATCTAAATTGTTACACATTTAACTATCTAACATGATTATTTAAAAGATACTTTTAGGAGTTATGTCAGAAAAATAAATAATTTAAGTTTCCAATTCTTCCGGTACCGAATTATATTAACGAACAACGTTATAGGTGAAAAGCACTCTGATGAATCGGTACTGTTAATCTAGTTAACTATCAAACACTAACGTTAAGAATATCTCTATGACAGATAAGGCAGTCTCTAATGAAAGCAGGAGAATTAGGATCGTTGATAACCTTAATAATATAATAAAGTTTCAAAAATGCAGATGCATTCTAGATTCTATATTTAGCCAGTTTAATTCATGAAGTTTATGAGGCACATTATCAAATTTCCTTAGTTCGAATATGACGCGGATACAGGAGTGCATTTTTTGTATTCTGGCTTTACTCACAACATCCAAGCCAAAACCTAAAAATTACGGAGCTGTTCTGCTTGATAACCTTAGCACTTCAGCGCCAACTTATATTTATTTCATATTAATAGCTATTTTACTTACTGTTACCAAAGTTTACTGAATAAAAATATAAGTTGCAGCACTGGGTTGTCAGCACTTTGAAAATCACAGATAAAAAGCGAGCCGTCTAGTTCCAAACCCCATCGACACTGCCTCCTATTAACGAGCTGTTTAAAAGTAGTTTGGCTTCGCGCTACGAATATTTATCTACCAGGGAATTTCAAAAGTATAAATAATAACTTTAGACAAAAATAATTGAGTTGAATTTTTTCGTCGGACTAGTTTAATATTTCGCAATTACAGTTTTAAATGTTATTTAAATATAGTGAATTTAATATTAAATTGTTACTTACCTGGTAGTCGAATTTAAGAATACGATATTTTTATTATATAAATAAAAAAAATCGGTAAATTTTCTTTACCCGGAACTTCCCTCGTTTTTTTCCATTTGTTCGG
This sequence comes from Kuschelorhynchus macadamiae, assembly GCA_030620095.1. Lineage (NCBI taxonomy): Eukaryota > Metazoa > Arthropoda > Insecta > Coleoptera > Curculionidae > Kuschelorhynchus > Kuschelorhynchus macadamiae. The sequence goes on from JAUTXW010005319.1 coordinate 135,251, forward strand.
AATAGTGAAGTGTGACTCAGTTTACTTTAGTACATAGTCACGGTTTATAAGTGTTACATATACTTTTAATTTTTATTGGCCGTCATTTTGTTTCATGATATTGGATTTCTACCAATATTTTACCATTTTCTTTTTACCTACGTCATACTTAACTTTTGGGCATAATTTAAAATAAATTCAATAAATAGTTTCTACATTGACACATACCTCCATTTTGTTACGTCATGTTAAATTCGTACCAGTTTATTCCATTTGCACATTTAATTTTTCTTCAAAATTTAAAGTCAATTAAATAAAATTTCTCTACGATGATTTTTTAAAAAAATTATTTGGCCGCTATTTCGTTTCGCCATCTTCAATTGAAACCCATATTATCAGCAAGGTCCATTAGCTCTATAGGTTGCCTCGAGTGATCTACGTCACTCGGCGACCGGCTTGCATTAGCACGGCATTGTCAATATCTCTTCTGTGTGCGTTTAATTACATATATTAATTTTTTTTTGTTCAAAATTGAAACTTTTTTGTTACAATAAAATGCAGAGTGCAAGATATAAGTTATTATAATTTTAAACTTAGGTTTAGGGATGTTGGTTTAAATTTTAACCAAGTTTTTTCCATTTCAAAAAGTTCGCATCGTATTTGAAAAAATATGATGTATTTTTAAAGTTTCAAAAAAAACTTGTAAACAGGTTTAGCATGACAAATAGTTGTATAACTTTAGAAAATGTACTTTTTTTTTATACAAGGTGTCCCAGTATTATATTCTCGGTTTTGTTGATAATGGTTAGAGATAGAGAAAAAGTTTAAATATAAATATTAGTATATAGGATGACTTATATACCTACTTAAATAGTTTTTCATATACGAAACACCTTATATTTTATTATATTTTTGAATTATATCTAATATTCTACGAATTCTTCATGTATTGTCTATAGGCCTAAGTTTAATTGTTTTCGAGATATTAATATTTAAAAACTTGGGATTTTCAATTTTGAACAGCTGTAGATTCTAAACAGTTCAAATTAGAACAAAGCTGTTTGCACTTTCCTGATTTAGTTTTTAATAGTCTACCATAAATTTCTTCTCTATTTCTAACCAGTACCAAGATATCAATCGAGAACACACTATGCGGACACCTTATGTATATTATTATATTATAAATATTTTTCATATTTTATTAACTACAGGTATGCTATTTGCAGTAAACACAATTATTTAACTGTTCAAACATATTTTTTAATAATAGGAAATAAATCACCACATAATTTATGCTTAAACAGTAACAAATTAAAAATTCAGTTAATAATTTTTCTCATTTCATAGCTTTTCGTGAAGTCGACTTCAGAATGGCTTCCTTTTTTACCTGTTTTTCCCTTCGCCAGTTCATTTGAATATTTCATTCTTATAAATAACCTTTGTCTTACGAACAGTCTTGGGGCAACTAGGTTTATGTTGTTGTGTCTATTTGTAATTATTTTCATTTATACTCTCATAATTTACGTAAAAAGTCTTTTAAAATATTCTCATATATACACAGCAAGACGAAAATGTCTTAAAACTTTCACTTGAGAAAGTTAGAAAATATTCTGAAAAGCACAAATGACATCTATCGCAACGAAAAGTTCGAGCAGAATAAATAATAAACTGGCCGCCTTGTCAAACCGGGTCGCTAATCGACGTCACAACCCCGCCTCACCCTCGCGCCCCCCTCGGCCGATAGCTGTTCAGCGAGGTAACCTAATAGAGTTAATGGGGTATATATATATATATATATATATATATATATATATATATATATATATATATTATATATATTTTAACAAGGAGTCAATCGATTAAGTAGTATTTAAGCTATGTCGCGAACTAATAGACAGACATACAGATCGACAGACGAAACGACGGAATTGATAAAACATATTTTTTACAATTATCTACTAACCTGTGAGTTAAGAAATGAAATGCTGCCATTTTGTGTTGACGGCAATGAAATGAGTCAGATGTTATATACCTATCAGTATTAGTAAATTTCCTATAAATATCAAATTCTATTTTATTGTTATTTCTAATAACGAACGTGTCGAGAAAAGGTAATTGCCCATTGTTCTCCATTTCGTACGTAAAATTAATGGAAGGATGTTTATTGTTTAATGTTTCTAGGAAAGTGTCCAAATTTTCTCTTTTGTGGAATACTTGAGTTCTTTTTTGAATTAAGTTTCTAATCTACCCATAAACAAATATGCAAGGAACGAAGATAAGCAATTTCCCATCGCAGTTCCCTCAAGTTGTTTATAATATTTCTTGTTGAACTGAAAAAAAATTTGATTCGTACATAATTTTGTGAGAAACAAATATTCATCAATAATTTCTTTCTCCAAATTATTGAATTCACGTATTTCCTTTAGGTACTCTAAAGCTAGTGGTATGGGTTACAGTAGGAAACAATGAGCTTACTTCAAAAGATATTAAACTTTCACCTTCTTTTAAGTAAACATTCTTAATTTTATCTATGAAATTCTGACGAGTTAGTAATTTCAAAGTTATCGTACGAGATGTTTAATTTGCTGATTTCTCCTACTAACCATTTTGAAATATTGAAATAAAACCGCTGAAACAATAGGTCTCATGGACTTCCCAGGTTTATGGATTTTGGGAAGGCAATACGGTTTAGATAACTGTGGGTTACTATGTGAGGCGTGTCACCCCAAAAGGGCCAATATCCATTTTTGGTGAAAAGTGAGTTAAAGGCTGTTTTAAAATCTGTGTCACTCGACGAATATACTGATTAATTGTTGGTGTGCTAAAGAGGCCTTTATCCCGTAGAAAAATACAATGAAATATCTGGTTTCGCGGCAAAGGGTTCCATATTTACAAGCATAAACGTGTCAAATAGGCCTATATCCAACGAGCCAATCAAATCACTAGAAATCTGACGTGCAACTGCAACCGTCGTTCAAAGTGCTTAATATTTGTTTACATTTAGCAACGGAAGGAGTCTTTTAATGTTTATTTTAGTTAAAGAACTATTATTTAACTTATATAAATTTAACTCTTTTAAAGTGTTCGATTGTGGTAAAATTAGTTTAGTTTAGTGACTATGAACGAGAGTATTACACCATCGGAACCGGGAAAAGCTAGGCGGACTCCTGGGGATCGTAGTAAATGGAAAAGGAATGTTGCAAAATCTAAAAGGTACGTTATCACAGTCATGATATTAGTGGGCTTGTATTATTTTATCACTATGGTTAATGATTTATTGTTTGTTTGTTTTTGATTTTCATGTTGAACAATATGTTGACGGCCAACAGCAACAGGGCAATTTAGGGGCTAAGAATATAAAGAAATTATTGTTGTTCCGCCGGTTATTTATTGCTTAGGGGATTGAAACTCGCTTAAGTCATCCCTTTATATATTTTTTAACAATTTTTGGCAAAAGTCAGTAAACTGCATTATTACCACAGCCTAAAATATTGCGATATTCTTTTGCAAACTATCAGGCTTTTTTGTTGTTACAGATATGATCCTCCTGGTCCACCACGATACCCTTGTTGCGACCACTTCAATAAGTCTTACAAATGCAGGAAGTTAACAATGAGAGATATTAAAGAATTCCATGACAACTTTTACTCAACGCGCGAAAAAAACTCCCAGGATGCGTTCATCATCAAACACGTGAAGGTCACAACTGCGAGAAGACCACGTCCTAAGAAAAAAGCTACCTCTACAAAGAAGGTTAGTACAAATTACTACATTCGAGTTTTCGGTACTGATAAGTTTTTTCTACGTGTGTGTCAGCAAACCTTCATCAATGTCCTCCAAATATCACGAAAGAGAATTCAGGGTTTGGCTAGAAAATTTTTAAATACTGGTAGAATGCCAGTAGATAGGAGAGGTGGGGCGAAGCCAAACCCCCTTTATGACAAGAAAAGGGTCGCTATTAAAGAATTTATAGAAAAACTAAAATGCTGTGAAAGCCACTACTCCCGAGGGAAATCCGTTCATCGGAGTTATTTGTCAGGAAATTTAAGTATTAGCAAATTATATCGCATGTACAACATTGAACAGAGTGATGAATCACTGAAGTCGAAAAAAACGTTCTTTCAAAAAATTTTTACGATGAACTACAACATTGGTTTTGGCACGCCTACCACGGATGCCTGTTCTAAATGTATAGAAATCAAAAGTAGGATCCAAAAAGAGACCAATCCTCGTGATAAAAATAAGTTGATTACTGAACTTCAATTTCACAAAATGCGATACAAGGCGTTTTTCAAAAAACTTCAAGAAAAAAGGGAAGATCTCTTAACACTAAGTTTTGACTGTCAAAAGAATCTGGTTTTACCAAAGGTTCAAGATCAAACTGCCTACTATAGCAGGCAAATGTACATATACAACTTCACCATTGTAAAGGGTACCTCAAAAGACTGCTTGACTTCGGAAAATGTATATTGTTATTCTTGGATGGAGCATGAACACAAAAAGGGTGCTAATGAAATTGCGTCAGCGGTGTTTCATCAGTTGTCACTCCTTGATTTGACATCCTACTCAACGATTAGATTGTGTGCTGACGGATGCGGTGGGCAAAACCGTAATTCAATTATGATTGGGATGCTGAGCTACTTCTTGGCACGAGTCGCACCTCCTAACCTTCAGGAAATACACATGATTTTCCCCATTACTGGACACTCTTTTTTGCCAGCAGACCGTGTGTTTGCTTCCATAGAGAAGAAACTGCGTAAGCTACCAGTAATACTACAACCAACAGAATATGAAACAATTTTTTCAGAGCATTCTACTATTTTTAAAATGGGTACTGACTTGAAGGTATACGACTGGAAAGCTTTAGTTGGGAGTTACTACAAAAAAACTACATCTTGGCACTTTAAGTTTAATGAAGCAAAACGTTTTATTCTCACTAAATCTAAACAACAGAATATATTGGTTAGAGGAGAAACATCTTACAACAGCGATTTAAACAATGGTAAATTGGTTGTAAAAAATGGTGTTAAAATAAAGTTAATCGGGTTGCCAGATGAAATACCGATGGGAGTTGCATTAAAATCAGCCAAAATTCAAGACGTTAAAAACCTTTTGAAAAAGCACTTTGGCGAAACATGGGAGACAATGGAAGAATGTTCTTTCTATAAAAATGTGTTAGCTAGCAACATCGCAGTTAACGAAACTGAAGAAGATGTAGAAGAAGATGTGTTTTGTGAAGGGCATGCAAACGAGCAACTTGCTGATCGAGTGTAATGGTTCCAAGCATATTTGTTTTCTAAAATGTGTGTTGTTTAATTACAGAAAGACTTTTAGTTTTGTTTTTTGTAGACAGTAATGATTTTTAATTTTGAAAATAAAGGTTATTTTGTTCGTTCTGTCTAAGTGTATTATTGTGTCAAAACAGCCCATATATTCATGTTGATGGAGCAAAAGTTCCTTTATCCATTTTGTTACAGCAAATGGTTCTATATCCAAATTTTAAAGCTACGTTTTATCTTTTTCACACATTTGTCGTTTATTTTCTTTGCTTATTTATATATTATCAGTTGGTAAGAATAATTCAAAGCCAAATTACAGCTATTACCACCTATGATAGAGTTACAACAGTTTTTCGCAAATACTGGAAAATTACTGGAAGTGGATATGGGCGCTTTTGCCGTGAGATGCCTCATGTATTAGTTTGAATTTTAGTTTATCGGACACAAGGTTTTTACACTGTTTTAGGGTACTTTTTACTTATGTTATCACTTTTGATAACGGGTTTTTCTCAATTAAATCGTAAGGACCAGTTTGAATCAAATTGTCTACTCTTTCAAAACAATTTGTTTTGTCTAGTATAACAACCTAATTTCCTTTGTCAATGCCTCTTTAGATCATCAATCAATTATTTCCAGAATGTCCCGATTATGGAATCTGTTACCATCAAGCGTCTTTTCTTTTTTTACAAGAGTAATCACATTGTTATATTAAACACACACATTTGGGTTTGTCTCGATTCGTTGTTTTGGAGTTTTAACAACATTTTCTAATTAATTTTCACGGGATTGGGGGCAAGAGGCACTATAATCTATTCAAACTCAAGGTGCATGTAAACAAGAGTGTTTGTGCAAGCAATAGGCCTTTAATAAAGGTGATCGATTTTGATATAAGTTTTTAGCAAACTTTGAAAGGCGTGTTGCATTAATAATCACTTTTGTTTACATGCACTGCATCCTGAATTTAAATAGACTAAAATAATCTTACTAAATTATATATGCATACTTTATTATTTTGCTAATAATATAGTTATTTTACTTATTTTACTGAAATACTGCGATTTATTAACAAAACAACCTGATTGACATTTAAAAACTCCTATAATTCCATTTTCAAAAAGAAAAATCTGGAATTTTTCGATGGTAATGTGGCAAAATTGTAATATGACTACATCATAGACTTTGATGACGTGCACTGACGCCATTTAATTTTTTTTAATATGTTTACTGTATAACCATCTCGGCGCTACTCTGAATACTATGTAAAAAAACCATCCAAATGTGTCGAACCATCACGGAATAGTCGGTGTACACTGTACATACGTGTATTCTGTAATCTAGAAAGGGTACTTGTTTAGAGCTACAACATCTTGACTACGTTAGGCTTCTTCTACATCCTACATTGCATTAAACTAATCTGCAAAATCAACAAGGCACAGCTATACTCTCGCAGTACTGAACCGCACTTCAAACTAGGAAATTAACCGTATTTGAACTATGCAACAGCAAAGTTTTCTGATTAAAAATATAAGTTGCCGCACTGGGCCGTCGGCACTTTGAAAATCGCAGCTAAAAGGGAAGCCGCCTAGTTTCAAACCCGATCGACACTGGTTCCCGTTACCGAGCTGTTTAAAAGTAGTTTAACTTCGCGTTAGGAATTTTTATCTACCAGGGAATTTCAAAAGTATAAATAATTTTAGACAAAAAGTAGGTAAACTTTGGCAACGGCAAAGTTTACTGATTAAAAATATAAGTTGCGGCACTTGAACACGTGACCCGTCCCGGCTGATATATTCTGGGTACCGGTCGGGTACGTATTTTATATGTATGTACAGTGTACACCGACTATTCCGTGATGGTTCGACACATTCGGATGGTTTTTTTACATAGTATTCAGAGTAGCGCCGAGATGGTTATACAGTAGACATATTAAAAAAAAATTAAATGGCGCCAGTGCACGTCATCAAAGTCTATGACGTAGTCATATTACAATTTTGCCACATTACCATCGAAAAATTCCAGATTTTTCTTTTTGAAAATGGAATTATAGGAGTTTTTAAATGTCAATCAGGTTCTTTTGTTAATAAATCGCAGTATTTCAGTAAAATAAGTAAAATAACTATATTATTAGCAAAATAATAAAGTATGCATATATAATTTAGTAAGATTATTTAAGTCTATTTAAATTCACGATGCAGTGCATGTAAACAAAAGTGATTATTAATGCAACACGCCTTTCAAAGTTTGCTAAAAACTTATATCAAAATCGATCACCTTTATTAAAGGCCTATTGCTTGCACAAACACGCTTGTTTACATGCACCTTGAGTTTGAATAGATTATAGTGCCTCTTCCCCCAATCCCGTGAAAATTAATTAGAAAATGTTGTTAAAACTCCAAAACAACGAATCGAGACAAACCCAAATGTGTGTGTTTAATATAACAATGTGATTACTCTTGTAGAAAAAGAAAAGGCGCTTGATGGTAACAGATTCCATAATCGGGACATTCTGGAAATAATTGATTGATGATCTAAAAAGGCATTGACAAAGGAAATAAGGTTGTTATACTAGACAAAACAGATTGTTTTGAAAGAGTAGACAATTTGATTCAAACTGGTCCTTACGATTTAATTGAGAAAAACCCGTTATCAAAAATGATAACATAAGTAAAAAGTACCTTAAAACAGTGTAAAAACCTTGGGCCCGATAAACTAAAATTCAAACTAATACATAGTAACCCACAGTTATCTAAACTGTATTGCCTTCCCAAAATCCATAAACCTGGGAAGTCCATGAGACCTATTGTGTCAGCGGTTGGGTCACAATATTTCAAAATGGTTAGCAGGAGAAATCAGCAAATTAAAGATCTCGTACGATAACTTTGAAGTTACTAACTTGTCAGAATTTCATAGATAAAATTAAGAATGTTTACTTAAAAGAAGGTGAAAGTTTAATATCTTTTGATGTAAGCTCATTGTTTCCTACTGTAACCCATACCACTAGCTTTAGAGTACCTAAAGGAAATACGTAAATTCAATAATTTGGAGAAAGAAATTATTGATGAATATTTGTTTCTCACAAAATTATGTATGAATCAAAATTTTTTTCAGTTCAACAAGAAATATTATAAACAACTTGAGGGAAAGTTTGTTAAAAAGTGCGTCATGCTAGTCTTGATCGAATGCTTTGAATATATCGAGAGAAATAATTTGGGGTTCTCTAAAGATTTTGATGGGACTTGTTGCAGTTGTGAGTTATGAAGGTTAGATGGATCTTTTGTGATGAAAACCGTATTACCAGTCATTGAATTCATTCCTTTCAAAGTATTTTAGAAAATCATGCAGTATTGATAGAGTTAAGTTAATAGGTAAGGTTAAGAGCCAGTTTAGATGGGCACTATTTTAGGACAATCAAAGTATACTATCAAAGCCAGAGGGATTTATAGTATCATGGTGTTTTGAATATATGTCAAAGCTTTTTAAACCTGAAATTAATTTCATGGGACTAATTTTTTGTAAAAAGCTCAGCTTTTGCTTTAGACAGAGATGATTTCATTATTAGAATGTAAGGGGAGAAATGAGCTTTCATAGAAGTTTTGATATATCTTTTTGGCAAGCGACCATACGTATCAGTTATCATTTGGGCAAAAAAGGGCTTTGTTTTTAGGCGTGTGTTAAAGGAATTTCTGACGTGAAAAATTATGTTATTGTGTGGCTCATTTATAGGTTGTCGATTTTCTGGAGTATAATTCCTAAGGGATTTTTTTTTCTGTATCTTCTTATGACTGACTCAAATCATAGGTTAATTTTAAAAGAAAGGTATTAGAGAAGCTCCTAACTATATTTTTTATTTTGTATCTATAGTAATAGTCGAATATTTTTGACGAAGCCACCCTGTAACTTGTATTACAACCAGTATTGTCTTTACGAAACGGAAGGTTCTTTAATAACTTGTTAATTCTTAATAATTTACTTAATGCTACATAAAACCAGCTGCTCCGACCACTTGAACTCGGCACGAGACCGAACATAGGCTAGAGATACACATTTTATGAATAACATTCTAATTTGGGTAATGGTCATTATGTAATCAACGAAATAAAGATTCCGAATGAATTTTACTGCTCATTAGTGGAACTTTTTTTAATGACTTCCAAGCAATGAGTTATGGCTAGTTATTAAACTGAAAGTTTATTTAAACTGTGACTGTTTTTATAATGTACTTTATATTTCAATAGCTATTTAAACTAAAAAAGAATGGACAAAAAGGTATGACGAATTAATAATAAAAATTAGCAGAACATTACAGAAGAAAAATTTTTGTCGTCTATTGATAAGCATTTGGAGTAAGAAGCTCCCTAAAATCAAGCCTTCTGCACTACGTATTTAGTGTGTAAGACAAACATGCAGAATATGGATGTTACTTTTTTAAATACCTTCTTTTTAGCTAAGTAGTTAAATGCATACTTTCATACTTTTCTGAAATTATTGATTTGTCAAATAATGAAAAGCAGTTTAAAGCCTTTCAAATCAAAAATTCTCAATGGCAAAAATGCCTTCAACTTACGCATAAAAGGTAAAATTCTTTGTCGTCAAAATGGGAGCTAATACTTACCAAAAACATTTCCACCCTTAAGTTCTGGTGATGAAATCATATGACCGTCTGAAGTAGTCTGCAAAATAATTTGCAGCAAATTTGGTTTTAATCCTTTCTCTTCACTTCCCTCTTACATCATTTTTAGGTTCGAAATCTGCCCCATGTACAGCCTGTTCCCAAAAAGGTATCCAAAACTCTTTTCCCTAAATATAGACCCATATTGCTACTCCCAATTATGAGTAAGGCAATAAAGGAGTCTATCAATAATGATCTTTTAAATTACGTTGCAAGGTATAAACATGACAGGCAATACGGCTTTCGTTTGAATTTCACGGAGACGACCAAATTATTAGCCTCGATATATCAAAAGCATATTTGATTAAGTCTGGCACCACGCACTTCTTAACAAACAGTCTACAGTCTTCCCCTAAGACTTTGTAACTGTATTGCCAGTTTTCTTTCCAATATTTCTGTAGTGGTTGACAGCAATTTAACTTAGTTTCAGCAAATCATCGCAGGCAATCCACAAGGCTTAGGGTTAGCACCTACACTATTCCTCCTGCACATCATCAAGAATCGGCTTTCTTCTACCAGGAATTCTATTCACAGCTATGCTAACGATGGTACACTCAATTCCAACAAACATTTTTACAAATCTGTTTGCAAGACTAAAATTGATGATAGACGTAGGGTAATAACTTTATCGCTAACTGAGGGCCTCATTAAAATCACAAAATGGGGAGCAAAGAACCTTGTCCAATTTGACGCTACTAAAACACAATCATGTTGACTATCTCACAAATTGTCTCTCATTGCCCACACAATCAAAATTAATAATCAAACATTTGAAACCAAGAATTCCTTAAGTCCAGTTGGTATTACTTTTCAGAAAAATCTTCGCCGGCGTGATTACTTCACCTCAATTACCACAGCAGCCGCGAAGAAATTGGGATTCCTTTTCCAAGCTTGAAAATACTTTTCTTACGTCAACTTGTATACAAAAATTAAAAAACTCTAATTCTTTATATCCTTGATTATATCAAAAGAAAAGTTATTTGCCTGATTGATGTTCCAAACTTCACAAAGAAGCTTGCATCACTAGAGAATCGTCGTATGGTGGGCGATCTGACTCTGTTTTATCATCTATCCATTATGCTATCCTTAGTCACTCCGGCCAGGGATATACGAACATAAACTCACATGCATCCCTTCACCGTCCAACTGCAAAGACCAAGCAACTTCCATTTTATTCGGTCCTTTATTCTCAGAGTATGGTACGTGTTACCAGCAAGTGTCTTTCTCTCTTCTCTCAATCTGCAAGTGTTTAAATCTCGCATCAATAAGCCTCCCCTCTCTTTACTTAAAGCAATATGTGGTATGCTCATATCTAAAAATAAATACAAATGATGGACTATCACCCTTAGAAAAGAATAGCAATTTTTAGGTTGACCAAATACCAAGATTTAGAAGACCTAATTCATTTGCGAAGTAACATAAAAATAATTTCTGATTAGATGAAAAAATTATGGAATGGATAAGAATTGGGAAAAAAGGGAATTCATTACATCCAAAAGAGTTAGACACTGAAAAATAAGTTAATAATGTATTTGGCTAGGTGAAAATAGCGCCCAATTTGACAGAAATGGTACAAATCAGACTCGAAATGTTACAAGGAATTTTTAGTGCAACTTTGTATTCATATAACTTCTGAACGATTGAAGATATTTACATAATTTTTTCTAAGGTTTTAGGTCAACTCTCGGACTTACTACCCAATGCCAGATCATGACGTGATGTATAACGATGAACATTTTCAATAACAAAAAAAATATCTTCACTTTCTAATTCTGGATAAGTGGAGGTTTTAAACCCCCAAACCCACCCTCAAATACGCTACTGTCAGAAGTTATATGAATTCAAAGTTGTACTAAAAATTCCTTAGAACGTTTCGAGTGGCTACTAGATTAGCTACACAGGTAACCGCGAAAGAAATTTTACTAGAATTTAAAGGAGAGATTCAAAACTGAAAGTGATTTGGAGTCGATTTCCGAAGAATTGTGAAGATAACGAAAAATACCATAAAGGTGAGTACCAGTACCTATTTGTTGGAAACAATGGAACTAGAATCCCGGTCAAGGCTTGAATCCAAAGTTTGCCAAGTCTATAGCTATTTACCAAAAGAAAAAAAACAAGATTTGATAAAAGTGAAACACATCTTAAAGATTTTAATAAACAGGAAAAGAAGTTTTTTTTTATTTTGAGCTGACAGAACATCAATCAACTGGAATAACATTTTTACATTATATGAGCTAAGAAGATAGATTGGGGTTTAGTCCTCCAAAAGTTGTGGTCGAAAGTATGGGGAAAGAATTGTGAGAAGTATAAGCTAACTGTTGGGGAAAAACTTCAAAAAGAAATTTGAGGGTTTAAGAGGGTCCACTAACTTTATTCTACAGAATAGAAGTAGTTATTAACGCATGACTAGGGAGTAATTTAGAACTGACTGACAAAAACACTGATAAAAACAGTTTAAAAGACAAAACTGGAAATATTAAAAAAACTAATAAATTTTCTAAAATACTTCACAAAGAATATTAAAAATTCTGTTTATTTAAGGCAAGTTTATTAATACTAGGGATAAATTAAAAGCAAGTGAGCTAGGAAGCGCTGGTAATTTAAAAAGAACAAAGTGAGATATGGGCCTGTAAGAAATAACGTGACAAGGGTGACAAACATTAAAATTAAAAGTAACGAAGTAATCCGAATAGAGACTGTAGATCTCTGGGGTCAGTCAGAAATAAGTAATTTATAAGATAGATGACTAATAAAAGAGATTAATAAGAATTCTGAAGACATGTAAAGTAACATTTAACATACACTAAGAACATAATATCAGAAAAATAGCTTGTAGTAATTTGCTCAGAACGTGTTGTTAAGGCGGCTTCAAGATACTTTAATTTTTATTTTACTATAAAACACTACCAGAGGTAGTCAAGTGTAGTAGGCAGAACACAGAAAAAAAACGCAAAATATGAATTTTACATTTTAAGTTACTGTTTTACCTTTAACTAAAGATAATATAAAACCAATAGGGTTCTACTGTAACTAAGATACGAATCATAATCAACCTACATCCTACAGGCATATAGTTGGCACATTACCTTTCTGGAATGACGTCACGCTGGTTTCAAATAACGTATTTCTTATATTATTTATATTTCAGCGATGATTCCTAACCTAAACGTATGCAGTGATGTAGATAGGAGGGGTGCGTTCAGCACTGGCTAAAGCGAATTTAAAATTGGCATTTTCTGTACAGAAAGCGCTGCAACTTGTCGAAAATGGCTGGCAAAAAATTAACACTCTCATTGCCATAAAAAAACCCTCATTTTGCACACTTAATACAAAAATAACTATTATAACTTCAAAAACTAAAATTATTTTGCAAATAAGACTTTACTAATATAAATTCTTTCATCTTAGTCTTATTCTTTGTTTGCAATGTAATAAATTGACGCCAGTTACCCATTTTCATCAAAATTATTTTAATTCTCAATTACAGACAATACTGAAAAAATATTAAGAAAAGGGGAATAACGAACGATGAATCCTTTACCTCCAGAATGTTTCAAAAACAAAAAGAGGTAAAAACAAAAATCACAGATTACTTAAAGAACAAAATAAGAGATATGATCTATTGCGTGTATGCTAAAAATGAATATGTTACAATGCAGACTTTGCTTTAAAAACTAAAAGAGAGAAATTAATGTATAACTAACTAACTTTAAAAATAAAAACTACTCCCCTTCACTGTCTTCAGAATCAGAACTAAATTCTTCATCGTCACTGCTGTCTTCGTCGGTACTAATTACAAGTGGCGCAATGTCTGAAGCATCACATATCTGTATTGTCTTCCAAGCTTCTTGGATTACCCTTTCTGTGTGGCTGACATAATTTTTCCAATGCTCTGAAGATACTTCATTTATCGCTTTTTCCCACATGGCCAAAACTTCCGATGGTGTCCCCTTCAGACTAGCAATGTATTGGTCGTATTTCCTCTTACACTTAGACCATACCATTTCAATAGCATTAAATTGACAATGGTATGGAGGAAGTCTTAGTATTTTGTGGCCCAAAGGTTTCACATATTCGTCAAGGTAGAATGTTTTTTCAATGTTACAATTTTTTTCTACAATGCTCCATATTTCATCCTTCATGGCCCTCTCTGGGAAGTCAATGTTCTTTTCTTTTAACCATCCAATCAATCTCTGCTTTGTCCATGATTTTCTTGGAATATCCTCTAAAAGGCCGGAATGATAGCTTGCGTTGTCCATCACTATCAAACTTTTTGGAGGAAGATTTGGTACGAGCTGATTTTTAAACCAATTTTCAAAATTTTGCTTGTTCATATTGTCATGATAATCTCCGCTTTTTAGTCCACTTTTAAATATTAAACTGGCCCCCTTAATAAATCCTTCCTTTGATCCAGCGTGAACTACAATATATCGATGAGCTTCACTAGCTTTTTTAGAACTTGTAGACATAGTGTTATCCTGCCAGCTGTTTCTAAACGAACCTTTACTAAAAATCCAAGTCTCATCAATAAATACGGTGGTATAAGCATCTTGTCCTAGATTTTGATTTTTGTCATATTCCCTCAAGAAATTGATTCTCTTGTGGACGATGTGGGGCAAATCCATCAGGTATTTCCTATTATTTGATTTCTTCTACTTAAAACCAATACTTTTTACGTATTTTCTTAGCGAGGTGATGGAAAAATTAAAATATTCATTTATCTCTTTTAGTTTTTTAAGCAAAGTCTGCATTGTAACATATTCATTTTTCGCATACATGCAGTAGATCGTATCTCTTATTTTGTTCTTTAAGTAATCTGTAATTTTTGTTTTTACCTCTTTTTGCTTTTGAGACATTCTGGAGGTAAAGGATTCATCGCTCGTTATTCCTCTTTTCTTAATATTTATGATTGTTGTATGGCTAAGTTTTGTTGCATTTGAAGCTCGTTCAATTATATTATCAGTTTGCGGAAGGATTCCATTTTTAGCTTGCTCTTTTTCCAATCGAAAAAAAGCCAAGATATTCAAAACTATTAGCTGTGATTGCTGATTATATCTTCGCGGCATCTTGCAAAAGTTTAAAAAGAATCACAACAAATCAATGTCAATTTTGACGAATATATTCTGAAAGACACATAACCAAAACCGGCATTGACTGTTGTAAAGAAACGACAATGAGTTTTTTCAAAATGTTTTTGTCACTGTCAGTTAACATAAATCAAACAAAAATAACCAAAAATGACGTCATTCCAGAAAGGTAATGCGCCAACTATACATATGATTGCTATATGTCTATATAAAAATGATGTACAAGCAATGAAACGAGACAACTAGCTACATTAGTATGCCAGAGAAAGTTTAAAAACGATTAAATCTGGCAAAACAACCGCAATTAAAAATATTCTAAATCCGGAAAGACTCTAACAAGAATGTTGTCGAAAACCAACAGTTTTTTTTTCAAATCTAAAGGACGAGTTACGTTCCGCGATACTAGGTAAAAAAATATTTAGTGTTTTGATTTTAGAAACTACACTCGGGGATACTTAAAGTTGACAGGTCAAATTGTAAGTTAATTTTAACCTTACGTAACTTTTTAAGTAGCAGGCCTTTTTAGATAATTTTTTTTAGTTTAATTTATTAACTTTCTAGTCTCAATAACACGTCTTGTAGAAGCTTAAAATCGTCTTATATTAGTTATACAAGGAAAAATAAGAGTGCATGTTTAAGAATGGTGGTACAGTGGAAGCTGGTAGTTATTAAAAATATTCGACAGTGTGGTTAGAAAAACGCTTTGATAGGTTATGTGTAGACACAATTTTGTTTTTCGTTTTCGTTTCTATGGCAGTATTTAATTTTGTCAAAATATAGTGACATTTTCAAATTTAAAGAAGGTTAAGTTAATATTTTCACCATGTTTTTACTTAAAACAAGGATTTTTGTCCTAGGTTTGTATTTTGTAGATAAAATAAAATAGTCAATGATACGAGGGTAGTCAAAGTTAAGTTTAACAATAAAAACTTAAAAATTAAAATTAAGCATAGGTTCTAGAACAATAAAAAGTCTTGTAGGCCCTCCGCGAGACCTAATAATAGCTCGACAATAATATGTAGAATAACTAATTTTCCATAGCAATTGAACACAGGTAACAATATCTTTAACGAGTTTTAAAATTTGACATAGCCCAGTCACCAAAGGCAGTTTTGGTGGCTGTCACAGGAATATGCAGAGTGGCTAAAAAAAATAAAAACCAAAGGATTCCAAATTATCGCAGATAAAGCAAAATTGTTTAATTAAAAAATGTAGGGCAGATAAAAATAGGTGTTCATGTTTTTTTCTGCAGTTCGCATAGTTTTTGAGAAAATTGAGTTTGAAAAAAGGGAAATGATAGATATTTGACAACTTTGGCAAGAAGAAACAGGTTTGTGTCGCCCAATTCTTTAAGATATCTTTCCAAGTAGCCAGTAATGTTGTAGTCTCCACAAAAACCGTTAAAAGAAAATTACATGCCACTAATTTACAATCTTGCGAGCAAGTGGAGAAAAAAAGGATAGATAAGAGACATGATGAGAACTTCTTTTGAATTCTGTGTTGTTAAGGTGATTTTAAGATATCTTAATTTTTATTTTATTATAAAACATTGCCACAGATGGGAGAATGTTGAGTGTATTAGGCAGTATGCAGAAAATCGCTGAACATAGATTTTTCTCTTTTTAGTTAGTTCATCTTTAACTAGCTAAATGAATAATATCATTTTTAGATTATGGATTTTTAATTAAACAATGAATGAACTCGGTACAGTTTGATATTAATTTATAGGTAATGTAAAAGAAATAGAGTTCTGATGTAACTTAGGAACGAATCATAATCAACCTACAACCAATAGTGACATTAACAGATCAGTTTCTTAGACATGGATTACTAAATGTCAATATTAGGAAGATGTGCTGGGTGTCTTCTTACATTTTGCGCCTCCTACAGCTTTTATTTTTAAAGATAGAAAAACCTTTAAATGTGAAAGTTGTAGGGTTTTGCCCGAATCGCCAGGATTTTTTATCAGAATAAACAATGATTCAAAAGGTAATTACGAAACACCCCTGGATTCTCTGAATCTTCGAACTTTTTCAGTCAGAAATTTAGTCACAAAATTCTCTTAAACCTTTTGAATGTCCGGCAATTTAAATTTTTTTTGTCGCTAAAAGTTACATTGTCATGTAAGGAATGGAGGTTACACAGTGGATTTCAGTGTACGTTCGAATGCAGCAGTAGAAAAGTGTACAACACATATGAAAACCACTTTTTACACTTATGTGACTTTGTGGCTTTTTCCACAACTGTCACGTTCATGAGAAATAAGCTGTTACATAATACGTAGTCATACGAAAAGTTGTTAAATATTTTTTTACTATAGGTAGGGGAAACAGGAAAACGATAAAATATATATGTAGGAAATTGGCCATTTTATTTATAACAGTTCCCATAAAAAACTACCTGACAGATAAAACAGTTCTTGATTTCCCAAGCCGTAAATAATATTTTATCACAATTCCAACCGTCCGCAAAAACTATTAGACACAAGCAATATATTTGCAAATAAAAGCTCCAAACACAACAAATATTTCTCCCCATAATCTGACTGTGCTCAATCAAATACCAAAAGCGGTTTGCAACACAATAATGGAGATGTTAGTGTTAACAATTGCCTACAAATCACCCTATACACGGCGCGACCCTTACATAACAAAATATATAAGAACCATGAAGACTTTATGGGGTCGGGATTAACACGTATGTTTAATAAATAGCCGGATTTGGCAGCTGTGCTAGAGTGGAGAAGGGTAGTTAACCCTCGTAGTCGACCAAACGTACACTGCGTTAACTTTGAACGAAATCCGATAGGGACGTATCGGTCTGGCTGATTATCCATTCTATTGTTGTGACACAATACCGCAAAACATTTGTAATAATATCGATGTGCTTTTAAGGTTTCTGCAAAAATAAAGCGTGATCAGCCTGATCGATATTGGGAGGCTAGTTGGTGTTTATGAGACGGAATCAGTGCAGCTGGGAGAAATAATAATAGTTCGTGAATGGACATGGTTTATTCAGGCATCGAGGCATTGAGAAAACTGCCAATTGACTCCGTTTTGGTTGCTAAATATTTACTGTAGGTTTAAGGGTACGCGTAAACAGCTTAAATCATTCTAAAAAAGAAATATATTTCCAGAAATAAAACCTAAGGAAGAGTTGAGTAAAGTTGGATTTGGGTCGTATATGAATCGGTCATATAAAGCTGAATTTTGCATCTAATCAAACTTAAATAGGAATTTAAATTTTGCTAATACTATGTTGAATAAAAGATCATTTTCACGGTTAATGGGAATTGTATTGTCGAGCCAATTGTTGTAAATTAGTAAGATAATAATTATATAAGTTATTATTTTGCTTTATTTTGTTTGTATAAATTTCCAGACACCCGAAAAACTAAATGAATTAAGGGTTTAATGCATTAAATTTTGATTTACATTCACAGTTTGATTTTAGTTTTTATAAATTCTAAAAAGATGTGTTTTTTTAATAGTTGCCTAGTAAGAGTACACCTAGGTCCTATTGAACTCCTATATCCTTTCTAGAACTCCTAGCTTAACACAAGCCATTATCCAACCTACCGGTTAAAAAAAATAGATGAATATGTAGCCTAGCTCCCCCTAGAATGGAAAAAGTTGGTCAATGATATTGATGGTTGTTTGAAAATGTGTTATTTGTTTAAAAATAGCCATTTTTTTAAAGAACTGCTCTTATAATCCAAACATATAACAGTCTCAAGGTCTCAATCGAAAATTGTAATGCATACATTTGATCCTGTCTATAAGAATATCATCATCGCAAAACCTATGATTACTTTGTAATAATAAAATGATTTTTAATATTATTAAATTGGCATTTTAAATATATAAGCAAGCGAAAAAAACAAACATGTTATCAACTACAAGATTAATGTTAGTTGCTTACATATTAAAAATGCATATATAACAGATATAGTAATATATTTCTAATCGAGATGATGTTGCATCGTGTCGTGTCAGACATTATGGGGAGTACCAATTGTATAGTGTAATATGTAAACAATCCAAAAACTATTAGTCAAAAAAGATTTAGTTAGTTAAAGAGATATGTTGCCGAAAAAAAGTAATGCTTCTCTATTTATTGATATTGTTAAATTTGTAGTTATGGACATATTTATAGTAAACTTTATTGATGTGATAGGAAACCCATTTTAAGGAGCTATTAGTATTATGAAGTTAAGTTCTATTTTAAACCCATCACAAATTATATATGAACCCATATCATCTTTCTATTAACATACTCTTTATAAGTGTGCAAATTGGCTTCATATTGCGAAGATGGGTACTCTCTCTCTAAATGTTTAAACAATTTTTCACTAAATTTTTAAGTATAATTATATATATATGTATATATATATATATATATATATATATATATATATATATATATATATATATATATATATATATATATATATATATATATATATATATATATATATATATATATATATATATATATATATATATATATATATATATATATATATATATATCAAAAATAGAAAATATATAACGCGACAAGAACTAGTATATAGTAGAAAATGGATTTTTTGGAATGACCGCTAAAGCAATGGAATTTGGCTAACCATAGACAAGTGTTGTTGACATCAGTATAGTCAATTAGTTGAAAGACGAGTACAACTAGCGCCAAAATAAATAAACTAACAGGAGCAAAACCTACATTTGCGATTACCAAGAGAACATCCGAAATCTTCGCCGGACCTGATATATGTATATATGAGTTTCGCCACAGGTGGCTATATGCTGCTGCGTGGTAAATAGAGTTGAAGTCCGGCGAAGATTTCGGATGTTCTTTTGGATGTCGGTTTTGCTCCTGTTGGTGACTCTAGTATTGTTTTGTGTATTAATTTTGACGCTAGTTGTACTCGTCTTTCAACTAGTTGACTATACTGATGAAGACCTTACGTCAGAAACACGTGTCTATGGTTAGCCAAATTCCATTGCTTTAGCTGTAATCCCAAAGAATCCATTTTCTACTATATATTTATATATATTATATATATATATATATATATATACATATATAGTAAAAAGGTTACATTCATGCTGGCTTAATAAATAAATATAATTAAAGATAATATTATAGATGGCTGCAAACTATCATTTTTTTCATATATAAATTACATTCCAAACAAACTGACAAATTTTGAAATCAATTCTATTCTATTATTTAATGTTTCTCTGTTACGATCGGCGCACTGATGAGTCCCAAAAGGATGAAAGTATTTTTACAACTACTATGTGTCTATAAAAACTTAAGGTAAACGACATAATTTGTTATGCTTGCTTAAATAATATCGTTTATATTATGTATCAAAACACTCTGTAGACAGACTAGTCTGCATGTTGAGATACATAATTTTATTAAATATTTGCTTCAATTAACTTTAATTACATATTTTTATTCAGTTGCGAAAAAGCCAAAAAAATTTTTGTTTGTCAATCTAAACGCAACAAATACACATTTAAAAATTATTTGTTGTAATTCTATTGACAATAAAAAATGACAGCTTGTAACTGAATTTTTGCGATTTATTATGATTTATTTTTGTAATTATAATAAAAGATATGTTACTATCAAAACGTAAAATTTAAAAATTTTTTCCTTATTTATTTAAATCGACATTTTCGTGAACAGAACTACGTTCGTCAATAAATAAGTTGGTAGGAGAAACAAGTTGAAGTCAAAGAAAATAATGGACAACAATCTAGCTTATGTCTCGAAAATGTGCTTAAAGTTGTCGGCTCAAAATTAAGCCAGCGTGAATGTAACTACTTTACTAACTTTATTTCCTTTTTTTAAAATAAAACGATACAAATTGATTGATGAAGTAGCTTTATAACTTTCTTCAGGAACTCAAATTTCTACCTAAAAATGAAAACTTGTTTTTTTCTGACAGCAAAATAACATACTAGGTATAACTTTAATTATGTACAAACTTCACGATAATTAATTATAAACATTTAGCTCTAGGCGATGCAGTTGAGGTAATTAAAAGCCCAAAACACAAAGATAACGTCAATGAGGTAACTTATAGCAAACATAAGGTACCCATCCACTTGGTCGGAACCCGCTACCTTCTCGACACCCACACGAAAAGACATCAGAATCAGTTCCCGGCCTTCCACGACTACCTCCTGCGCGCCTCACCGATTGACGACTCCTTTATAAAACGGATTAAATTAAGCTACATATCTCATTTGCGCAGACATATCACACCTTCGCGAGGACGACAGTATGCCGTTGTTTCGAAAATCCTCCAATTTCCTCTTTTTATATACTCTTTATAAAAGTGTTACCTGGCTTAACATTCTTAAGATCGGGAATTACTTAAATGCAGCAGCAGAGTGTACTACCGCTGATTGAGAATGTAGTGGTGAGTCTTCTCGGTCTGATGGTGATACACTGGGCAGCATCGATGTCACTCTGACGGTGAAAATGTAACATTATGATATTTATTCTGAGTTTTATTTCCAGGTATTGCGTCCAGACTAATTGATGGATATAGCCCTCCGAGACAGGTAACACTTTAAAAAGATTATGTGGTACTAAATGACATGACGGTTTCAACTCTCAGGTTCGCAGCTCCCCTTGCCTCCAAACTCTATCATCTCTCCCTCTTTGTCCGCTTTCTGGATGCGAGTCCAATAAGCAGCTCAATCTCCGGAAAAAACTATTAATTATTTTTAGTAATATGCAGTGCTGAAAAATTACAAGAAATTCAATGCTACGATAATACTCTTTGCCAAAAATGTTGATATCTTCCTTATCCGTTTCCTGGGGTTGCGGACTTACCGGAATTTAATATAAATTATTATATTGCTTTAAGTTAGTAATGAGTTCGAATAAAACTTAAATTAGATACGTCTTTTGCTCACAGGATCCTCCACAAATATTGTGAGACTTTGAAAGACTTTAAAATTAGAAAATCTTAGAATGTTCAAAACTTAAAATGCAAAATATCGTATTGTGACTAAATTTATACAATACGTTCTCGACGTATTTGTTGCAATCCAAATTAAAAATTGATTGCTAACTAATCTGAAGCCAGTTTCGTTGGATTATGTTGTGATGATAAAAATGAAAAAAATGAAAACTTGTAACTGAATTTTTGCAACTTATTTTTTGTATTTATTGTTAAAAATCCCTGGAAATATAATTAAGGATATTATTTCAATTTACTATATTTCAAAAAAGAGACATTGTTCCATCTTACTATCAAAACACAAAATTTAGACATTTGTTCCATATTTATTTAAACCCACGTTTTCGTGAACAAAACTACTTTCCTCAATAAATAACTTAAAATGAGAAAGAACTTGATATCGATGAGATTGAGTTGAGCCCAATTGGGCTCACGTCTCAAAAATTTGCTTAAAGATTCCAGGTCCAAATTAAGCCAGTATGAATGTAGCCACTTCCCTAACTCATTTTTCTTTATTTAAATTAAAAAGATGCAAATTCACTGATGAAATAAATTTAAGGTTTCTTGAGAAATCTTAAACTTTCTACCTGAAAACTGACCAAAATGAGACACTAGGTATAGCTTTAATTATGTACGAACTTCACAATAATTAATTATAAATAAATATTTAAATCTAGACAGTGCAGTTGAGGTAATTAAAAGCCCGAAACACAGAGATAACGTCAATGAGGTAACTTATAGCCAAACATAAGGTACCCATCCACCTGGTCGGAACCCGCTACCTTCTCGACACCCACACGATAAGACATCATCATCAGTTCCCGGCCTTCTACGACTACCCCCTGCGCGCATCACCGATTTACGACTCCTTTATAAAACGGATTAAATTAAGCTACATATCTCATTTGCGCAGACATATCACACCTTCGCGAGGACGACAGTATGCCGCTGTTTCGAAAATTCTCCAATTTACATATCTCATCACCATTAATGTCAACGGGTTATTTCTTATTGTCATACGCGAATTTTATGTATTTATATACGGGACGCGAAGACATCTTTATTGTTACATCTCTGTTTGTTAAAGATTGGGTCGGCTCCTTGCGTATGCAAATTGGTATTCTGTCTCCGCTATCGTTCCGCTGTTAGGTGTCGACAGCATACAGATTATTACGGGTTTTAGTTCTCAGACGGAACATAAATATTTTAGGACTATTTTCTTCCACCAGGGTATTCTGATCTTTTCTTCAGTAATTAATTATTTTGATGTTTTACAAGGCAATTCCCAAATAACCAGATTTCTTAAGGAGATGACTCATGAGAAATGTTTTGATGAAGATGTTAGATATATTTTTGGTACCAAACAGTTTCTTCTTTAAAGCACAGTGTGTTATATTTATACACAAAAATCTGATTTTAAATTTATCTTTTTTAAAAATAAATTATACTTATTTACTATCTTCACTGCCATACATTGACGTAATCTCATGTATTTTTGTGCAAAAACTGTATGTATAATCTTTTATATTTTGTTTCTGTTCTAGAGATAGTGTTTAAAAAAAGTAAAATAGATTGAATAATGACATCGTATATTTCTGAAACATTTTTAAACATGTCCTTTCTAGCCCTCTGTATAAGATTCTACATATTTTCCAAAAAAAAAAAGTTTACACCACCAATCTGGAAAATGACGCGATAAATTTGGTTCTAGGCAACTTTTTTAAGTTCACTGAAATCCAGTAAAAATTGAGATGCGTCTACAACAGATTTTTTATCACCTGGCCTTTCGTAGTGCCAAAAGAATTGGCAAATTAGTTTTACCCCGAAGTTCTCTCGGTATGAAACCAATCAAGGACATAAGGACAAGTGGTAGGTGAGGAGCCACTATATCGAAAAAAATGGCGATCTCATTAATTGATTAAATTATCAGTATCAAAAACCTACTTAAAAACCAATTAAATTGCATTAAAATCAAGTATTCTATATGGCAAAACAAAATGGCGGCCTTATATGTTTCAAAAATCGGCAAAATTCCATTTTCTAGAAGAGAACTTTTTTGGAAGAAAATAATAAATGTCATAATTGATTTTTTTTAGGTTAAAACAATAAAAATATTAAAAAAATCAAGTAGCTGTTTTAAGTAAATGAAAGTTTGTATGTATTTATGTTAGATCCTCACAAAAAAGTTGTGGAGATGAAAATTATACATTTGTTTTAATCTGAATGACTGGTATATTTGTAAATAAAACAGATTTATTGTCCTACATTTTTATTTGCGCATATGCTAAATAACTGTTCAAGAAAACTATTATTTTCTGGTGTTGCTCAAACACAATATAAAAATGTGGCAAAAATGGAAGAACAAAATAAAAAAAAAATTATTTTATTATTTACCCGGAACAACCCTCGAAATGAATTCCTGATATATATATATATATATATATATATATATATATATATATATATATATATATATATATATATATATATATATATATATATATATATATATATATATATATATATATATATATATATATATATATATATATATATATATATATATATATATATATATATATATATATATATATATATATATATATATATATATATATATATATATATATATATATATATATATATATATATATATATATATATATATATATATATATATATATTTTTTTTTTTTATAGACATTTAGAATTAATATCTAAACAAAACGAATAGACCCTATGGACCAAATATGCAACCATTCCTTGAATTCTGCAGCAATTCGTTCGTTAATGCATTGATGAATCGCATTAATAATCATATAAGAATCGAAGGGGTTTACGCCTAATCAAACCTTAAATGGCAGCAAAATTTTCGGACACTCTGTATAGTAGAGCGCATTCTGTCTCTCTCTAATTCATGCCTTTTATGGCATGGTTTTTTACGATAACTAATTTAAAAAATATATAAACTAGATTAAAAAAAAAATCGTATTTTATACCATTATAAGGATGACTAGTGTCATATTGATTTAGTGGTTACAATAATAATTACATCGCATATATTTTTTCAATTTTTACTAGCATAGTTTACTGGTATCATTATGTGCTTGTAAGGAATACGCAAATATTTTTAGCTTTTTGCGGATGCTCGAAACCTTTGCAAGTTTGTTTCTGAGCCTAAACGAGATGTGAGTATTCTTAGTAATATGTCTAATGATTGTGCAACTGCGACTTGTGAGCGAGGCGTACGAGTTGTTTGCCACATATGTCAGTAGTTTGTATGAGCCCTTCACTCAGGTCTGCTGGAAAGTAGTCTGCGATTACGTTCCTAGTTCTTACAGCAACAGTATTCTAAAACTGCATTCTGTAAATATTTGGAAGAACGAAGTCCTCAAAAAACTTTTTCAGTTGGATGAGACCAAGGGCACAGAGAGGGATGGTTTGACGTTATACTTCGTAAAGAAATGCTCACAAAGTTTGTTTAGGAAATTTGATTTAAGATGATTTTTTTTTCCAGAATCTTCGATTATTTTGGAGCTGTATGGTTTTTTTCCTCGCCGCTCTGTAGACATTGATCTTCTTTTTTATTATCAGTACATTGCTAGTATAGTCCTGGAAATACACCAAGGCAAATTTCATCTTTCTCTAATTATATTTAACTAGATGAGACAAAAAATGAGAAAACTGAATGTCGTTACCCAAAATTACTGTCACTTTTAAATCGTCAAATTATTCAAATTAATCAATATATATATATATATATATATATATATATATATATATATATATATATATATATATATATATATATATATATATATAACCTTTTTTGCTTTTTACTGCGTTTTACGTTTAGGTGGGTTTTAGTATTAAAAAAACTATATCTATTTTTTTAATTTCTTGTTAGTTACTGGTATACATATATATATATATATATATATATATATATATATATATATATATAAAACCTTTTTTGCTTTTTACTGCGTTTTACGTTTAGGTGGGTTTTAGTATTAAAAAAACTATATCTATTTTTTTAATTTCTTGTTAATTACTGGTAATAACACTGCATGGTTTGCGTTCCCATTCCTAAAATAAGCCCTTTAATTTGTAATTAATTTAATGAAGGAGCGATTTTGGGTCAAAAATTGCTGCGAGCTTCCCCCCTCCCTTCAAAAAACGGCGATTTTGAGCACTAAAATATTAATACATTTTATTGACAATAAAGGTAATTATTTTACCAGATTTTCTAAACGGAAAAAAAGGGGTGCTACGCCCCACAAAATAAAGCTATTTGGGATCTTAAAACAGTAATAAATTGAATTGCTACATGTACGTATGTGTACCAATTGTCGTATCTCTACAGGAAAGAAGTGGATGTTAAATTTTCTCGCAGATTTGGGATTATATCGTTCATTCCATGTTAATAAAACGTTTTTTTATATAAAAAAATAAATACAAGGCTCATTTTTATCTAAATAGTTAATTCGCACTATTCAGATTTATTTTCTAAACATCCTACATACTTGTATAATTGCCGTAACCTCTGAAATAAGAATACACTTGCAAATTGAAACTAGAAAAGTTCTAATCATTTGTTTTTTGAGTTGATGTATTTCAATGACTATACTATGGATAACTGCATATCATGTACTATGGTGGACTCCTTAGATTAAGTACAGAGGAAGATACATAACAACACAATAAAACGAGACTAAGTGACCATTTTCCCCCAAACCGCCTCGTAAAAAAAAATGTTTGTTTATAAAATCCCCTTTTGTAGATTAGTTTTTTATTCTATTGCCTTCTGGTGCTAATTAAATCAGTTTGAAATGCCTGGTGTCAATCAATTGAAAAGCATGGTGGTAATGTCACTAATGTCTGTCATATTGATTCCGTAGATCTGTTAGCGTTGTTCTCAAGTTTTGTTGCGTTTTTTTCTAGTGTTTGTAGTTTTTGTGTACAATTAAATTCTCTTTACAGCCTCATAATGACTAGACAGTGCACTGTTTGTGATCACGTATGGAAAACTGGAGCTTGTTTATCTTTCTACAGATAAGTTCTATTATCGGCACATAGCGTTAAATTGGGAAACTTTAGAAATAAAGTAATATTTTAATTCTTATGTTTTCAGTTATACGATATCCCAGTCATGTAATAACTTTATTACGGGTATGCTGCCGTATCTGTAAATAAGACTTTTAAATCCTATCAATTTTAGATTTCCTGGAGATATGGAAAGAAAACACGGATGGTAAAGAGCTTTAAATATGGATAGTGTTAAAAGATAGAATTTCCTATTTTTATTTTGGGCCAGGAATTTGCTGCAGATAAAATCCAGGTTAGTTGATATAACAGGGTATGCGCTACATAAAATCAAATTGACCATTGCTGTTTGTATGATTTACCCATATGATACTAAATTGTCCCGAGAATCTCTAAAATTGAATGTGTTTCATTTCTTTTGAAGGTTGTTGTACTAAATCCTTTTTTAAGTTTTTTATAAGACCCTCTGCTAGTAAGGATAGGATTTTATAAAGCACCATACTGCTATTACCAAAAAAGTAATTTTAAGTAGGTAAGTACCTTGTTGGATTTTTTGATGTGGTATAGTAATTAGTTCTCTACCTTACTTTTTCATTGAATACTGTTTTCTTTTTGTAATATTTTACTATGTCTTTTTTTTGCAGAAAAAATTAAAAAAAAACATTAATGTATATTTAATAAAAATAAATAGTGCTTGTGCTTCCGAGAGTAGTTAGTTTCTAGTAAAAAAGTCGTATGCTACCTTGATAGTATATGTATATACTAGTAGAATATTATAGAAGTAAACTAGCTTCGTTTTTGGAATAATGTCGAAAAGATATAAGGAAAAGTTGTTTTTTAATTTTTAAGAAGTTTAAAATGTACATCTTATTCCCTATGTTTACATTAGTCATAAACTACCCAGCATAAAGTTATAAAAAAACATTAAAATGGTTCTGTGAGAGCATATACATGCCAAATAATGAACAATTTTGTGCAATTCTATCTTAAATTATTTAAATAAAGTTACAGCTAATAAATGGACGTCTTGATACAGAAAATTTCTTTTTTAAACTTTTTTAAGCAATACGTTCTATTTTTATGAAAAATTGTTCGATATATGCATTTATCATTCAGGGAGCTTTAAACAGACCAATGACAACTTTGTAATAAACATCATACGAAAACATTTTAGGTAGTTTAAAATTTACGTGTGATTTCCAACAGTGATTAACTACCCAGCATAACAAATATATAAATTATTAAAATGGTTCTATGAGAGCCTATAGTTTAAAGCACTTAAATTTTATACCTACCTAGGTCAGCAGGTATTACATCGAAGATGCTTTAAACTATTTGCTCTCATCTCTTCGCTAATTTATAGGGACTCACTTTGTATTTATATACATATTTCATTTTTTTAGATCCAAAGACAGTTCAACTAACCAACTGTTACAGAAATATCCTTGGAACATCTGAATCTGCACGGACCTTTTATCATGGTTTCATATACATCGATTACTCACGGAAGATTTCATCAAGTTGGATGATTTTTTTAAGAAGTATTTAGAGCATTGCCAGGATCATCCAGCCAGCATATTATATAAATATGGAATGGCATGATGGTGTCATTTTAATTACTTTTCTTATAGAACCGTTGAATTATAATGAACCAAAAAAAGTAATTTGGATATGCCTGGAGGTGCATTATTAAGACGGGAATAATGAGGCATTTTTTTCTCGTCAGACTATTTCGATAGGAAATTGTTAATTTTAATGAATGTTAATAATATTATGTGACTTCATTCCAGAAACAAAGTTCAGTTCTACTAGTTATTTTCATTTTTGATAATTTGTGTTAATGATTTTCATAAATATGAAATAGATTTGTATAGAAACCATGATTTTAGTTAAATTTTAATTGTGATAGAATTCGGTACTTGTTTCGTTTATTTGGGACGTTCGACGTTTTAACCTAGATTTTGAAAACTTTGAGCCTGACCTGTAAAATAACACTTCAAATAAACATTTTTAAACTCATTGGTTAGGAGAAGGTACACAAAACACACTGATTAATTTCTGTGCGACACGTCTCGTATCTTTATTAATACTTTTTCAATAACATAATAGCCATGTTACTAATTAGTGATATATAGGGCATTAAAGATAAAATATTTCTTTATGCCTAAAAATCTGATTTAGTCACACGTAAAAATAAAATAGATAACATATGGAATTTATATAACAATTACAATAATATCCGATTAAGTAACATAGAACGTTATTAATGTAAAATCAAAAAATTTGAAAAACAGGCTTCTATGTAAAAATACGATGTTATCTTTTATGTATTAAAATAGTTATGTAGGATATATACTATTGTATTATTAGCTATTGCTTGATTTTATCTGTAAAGTATATAAAATTCTCTGGTGTTTATGTACACACAGAAAAAAGATTCTTCTAGGAAGTTTCTTCAAAATGTAGTTTTTATTCAAAACAACTTATTTTGAGGGAAAACAATATTCTTTCTTAAAGAAATTATATTGTCTTATTCTCGGAAAAGATTATTCTTAAAATATATTGTTATAGCCAGGATATATTCTAAAAGCAAGACACAATTTCTTTTGAAGCAAAAATTGTGTCATTCTTATTATGCAAGAAAAATTTATCTTATATGGAAACTGAAAAAAAAACTACTCTTAAGAAAAACATAAAATTAGTTCCTGCTTTTATTTAACAAAACGTTTTTTTTTTCTTACGTTTTACCTAGTTTGATCTTGTAGTCCTACCCTTTTCCTGTCTGATATACAGTCTAAAAAGGCATTTTCTGTTGTACTTCATGTTTCAAAATGTATAGACTTGTTATTCTTTTAGTAGATGTAGTATTAGAGGTGCAGAGCATGGCTGTGAAAGCGGGGTAAACCATTCATAAATACATTTTGGTCTATTCACACAAACAGATAATTTCGACTTGTACAATGTTTGTATTTAATATAGATATATATATATATATATATATATATATATATATTTATATATATATTAATATAAGAAGAAATCCAGTATCTTAGAGAAAAATATGCATATATTTTTTGACATCCAATGATTACTACTAGTTAAATTAGTGTTTCCAAAACTACTTTTATAAATTATTTATTTAAAATTGCTTAGTTTGATCAATTTTTTTTTTTTTAATAAAAGGACAAAAAAGAGTGTGTTATTTATTACCTTTTTTCTCTCTTATTTATAAATTTATTTGTAGTTTACAAAAAGTCATTTTTTTTGCAAGAAAAGAAAGCATTTTCTACCTACCAATTTTCTCGTGCCTAAATTAATTTAAAATAATGTACAAATATTCTGAAGTATATTTTTTACTTATTCTTGTATCTGTGTATCAAATATAACGTTTCTAAAAGTTGCATCAGTTTTATACACTTTTTAAATAGTAAATACGAATAAATTAAATTTATATGTTTATTTACTTATTAGAAAGAAATTATCCCCCTTTTAGTTCTTGTTTGAAAAAATTTAAGAGAGAACACTCTAAAAGAGTGTAAATAACATTTGTATATAAAACCTTTCTACTTAAATTGGTACACTTTAATGTTAAAAAATAGAAAGTACATTATGAGCTTCCAAAATGTGCCAAGAATATTATGTAGATTACGTATTTTATAATGAGTTTAGGTCAAGTTTTCAATACCCCTTAAATTTTGCCGTCATAATAGGTGAAATCTAAAGCCTTTTTGAAATGTAAAAAAGTGTATCTAGGTCTTCTTGTAAAACATGCCTCCCAAATGGATTCCCATAAATTGAAGTTTTCAAATAAACACCTTATATGTTCAAGCGACATAATTGTACTGTTTACCTATAATCACATCGAAAAACCCAGTGAAAAAAATCCCTCACTCCAGATATTTAAATATTTTTATCCATTCAGACTACCATAATTTCACTCCGCCTATGGTTCATGTTTATAAATAGCAATTTGTAAATATACACCTTAATCTCCCCTACCCTCCCCTCCCGCATTTTCTAGGTTATCCTTGAGTCACAACACTCAATGTATTTGGTATAGGGGTTAAG
The DNA here is from genome assembly GCA_030620095.1 of Kuschelorhynchus macadamiae. NCBI lineage: Eukaryota > Metazoa > Arthropoda > Insecta > Coleoptera > Curculionidae > Kuschelorhynchus > Kuschelorhynchus macadamiae. Next base: position 166,363 of record JAUTXW010005319.1, read on the forward strand.
TATCTTTCTGTGTATTTAATCTAAGGTGGACTCCCTGTATACTGATTGCAGCAAAGCATTTGATAATGACAAAAACTGCATCATGTCAATCACAATATTGACATGAAACTTGCCGAAGCGGGTAAAGAGTAGGATCTACTGCGATAGTAATTATTGAGATCTTTTGAATACGGCCAAACAAGTAGGAGTCAACTACTTGTTTGACCGTATTCAAAAGATCTCAATATTTACGAATTCGTAGTGGCGGATTCATTACTTAAGAAGCAAACTATTTTTGGATTTTACTATGTAGTCTTTAGTTCTGGGTCCACTGTGAAGAAACCCAAGAAACGACTCTGGAAAATATCAATTAATGGATATTAATTAACATTATGTCAAATTGCCATTCCGGTTAAATATCAGATATAAGACATAAGTTTAACTGCTCTTAGTTTTTTATTTTTTATTTGCTGAAAACGTCCAGAAAAAGCAGGTTTTTTTCAGTGTCGTTCCTCGGAAACCTTCAGAGTGGATCCAGAACTAAAGATCATAGATTAAAATTTTAAGATAAATTAACATAATTCTTTTTAATTTTCTATATTTCTTCTCACATAAAACCCAGAAATAGTTCTTCTTAAATCGTGCTTTCTAAATTCTTTTTATACGCGGATCATTTGAATATATTTACCAGGATACGTACCGCAATGGACTGCAAACTTTTGTAGGACGACCTTGATAGTGGTCAGATACTGCATAAAAAATAAATTATTTTTAAATATAAAATATATCCCTTCTCGAGAGTAAATGAGATCAAAGATCTTGGAGTCGTATTTGATTCGAAATTGGCGTTCAACTGGCACATTGACTACATATCTAGTAAAGAGGAAACAATGAAAAGTCTGTATTTTACCTTTTTCTATGGCAGGTTAAACTTTGTCTGTTTAATTTTGAATGATTTTTATCAAAAATATATTGTAAGGAGTGAACCAATCCAAAATAAGTTTGTCAGAGTTTTAAATTGGAGCATTAATGGAATCTATAATGCAACTAGTATTACTGTAAAAAGGCTAAGTTTCAAATTGTCTAGTGTTAAGAACGTACTTTGAAGAATATGGAACTGCATTGTTGACGGTATTTTGGCACAAATTTTTAAATATATTAAATCAGAGGAGTAAATCACTACAAGATCAAAAAATTAATGTAATAAATGGCCACACATTTTCAAAATATTTAAAACAATTTGTACAGAAATACGGAATAGTTTTAAGGCAATTAACGAAGGAGCCCAATTTTGAAATGAGGATCGAATATATGGCATGAAAAAACCCGAACAGAAACAAGAAAATTACAATTTGACGACGCGAAATCTAAGGAAGTTTAACTTAAAGGTCAAAATAAATTTGTAACTGAAACCATCGAACTCATTTTTGACACTCTAATGGCTGAATTACAAAGGTGAACTAAAATACACGTTGACGTTTTGAAAAAAATTGCAATCAGAACAGGATCGTGACGTATGTAGTAATGAACTTAAAAGGATTTATAAAGATAACATTGATACTGAGTACTTTCGCGATAAAGTTTGGCATTTTTTAAACTTAAAACTTTAAAATATTTGAAATGCAGCCAATATGTATATCAATTTTTGTCAATGTTGAAAGTATATTAAAAATATTCTTAACAACGCCTGTCGGTAACGCTTCAGGGGAGCGTTCTATTTCAGTTTTAAAACGAATCAAAAATTGTTATATGCAACAAGAAAAAACTTCCGATCTCTGGATGTTATTTATCGAATCAAAAATTGTAGAAAATATAGATTGCAATGAATTAATAGATGATTTTGTTAAAGTAAAGGTAAAAAGAATGTTTTTTTTTAATAATAATTTGTATGATATGTATACCGAAAATGTATTTGCTTGTATTATTCTAATATTATTAGTATAATATGTTAATGTGTCTGACTTTTAAACCCCCCCCCCCCTCCCAAAAGTTGTTACAACACTTAATAATTATAGACCTGAGGTTATGTATTGCCTAGGCCAGATATGGGCAACCTTTGCTTAGCTGAGAGCGTAATTTTAGGTCGGGGGCCGTAGGTAAGAAATAACTAGTTAGCAGTGAATAAAAAAGCAATAAAAACTCACACATTTTTTTGTTTACTATATATAATAGCATAATGAAACATGAAAACAAAAATTAATGAGAAACTTGATTTTGAATTTGAGAAACAAGATGATCAATACTGGGTCAATAGCACTAGTACCTAGGCACAAAATGTTTTCTTAATTAACATCTGTAAGCCGAGTACGATGCTTATTTTTATTAATTTTCATAATTGAAAAAAGCTGCTCACATTTGTGCGTGCTACCGAATGTACAAATTATGTTTCGTGCGAAAACTATCAGCTGTGGATACTTTTCTTTGGAAAGGTATGATCTGTAAAATTCACTTAGTTCCCCATCATCAAATTTAGACTTCAAATATGAGTCTTGTTGAAGCTCGATCAACTCAATTTGTATGTGAAGCAGAGCATCTTCCACATTACACTTACAAGGATTTGCAAAAATATTATTATTATTATATATTGAAAGTGCTACCCATATTCTTAAAATCGGAAAACCGATCAGTGAAATGCTCTGACAGTAGTTTCAGACTGGATAATGTTAAAAAATGAAAACAGTTTTTACTTTTGTGTTTCCCACAAGCGAATTTTGTTTTGAAAAGCTTTAAAAAGACTGTACCGCTGATTTATCAACTGACCTTGTTTTTGAAGCCATATTGGATCATAAATTTACGGCAATATTTCTTTTTTTATAGAGATAAAATCAGCTATTTTTTTCTAAGGTTATAAAATCTTTAACATAACGTTCTTCAGTGGAATGGACTTAGAGCATAAGTTGTATTGGTAAATAATGCAACGCAGTATTATTAAAGCAAATGTTTGCACATTCATAGCGGTTGCTCTTTCCTTCAGAATTTCGATAAAACCTTTCCGTGAACCCGCCATTGAAGGCGCACCATCTGTGCACACTTCAACTAATTTACACCTCCGCATCCCAGTATTGCTCAAAAGTATTTTGCACCTCAGCAAAAATATCTTTTCCATTTTTCTTTTCTTTCTAGTGGCCGTAAAGCCAGTAATTTCTGTGTCACTACAAATTCTTCATCAACACCTCATATAAAAATAGCTATCTGAGCTGTGTCAGATAAAAGCCATATTACGCGAAATGCTTGCTGGAGTAATGCCGCTTCATAACATTTTTTACAACAAATGCCGTTGGATTTAATACTTTTCTAATGTTGACAATTGTGTTGTTTGAAAATACTTACTTACAACTATTTAATTTATCCCTTAGAAATACCCAAGATGTGCTTTAAATAAAATAAAGCGGCCATGACTTGATTAAACAAAAGAATATATAGATTCTGTTGAGCCATTGTAGAAACTAATTGACATTTGTCATTGTTAAATTATTTTAATCAAATATTGCCTTTGTCCATTTATTAAATATCAAATGGCTACGAATTTCGAAAACTTCGAGAAATATGACATGCTTGTTTATTTTATACAGTGCCAGGAAAATCCGGATGAAGCATCAGAGAGGTATCTAATCCGTTAAGTGACAGGAGTAATACTAAATTAACAAAATAACTTTGTTTCTTAAACCAGGGCTTTCCGGAACTAGTGATAGCCGATGTAGAAGGACTCTCAGTATTTTTTAAAAACAAAAGTATAGATAATAATAAAACTTTAGTTTTGTGACTTTTTTTTCAGAATAATAATATTAATATTTCAAATTATGCCTATCGTTCCTAATGGGTTACAATTGTGTCCAAAATTTGCTTGTAATGAAAAAACATATTATTGCAGCAAGTCTGTAACATAAAAGATACAATGTCACTAAATTTCCAATAAAATAATTATAATCAAAATATTTGAAAAGTAGAATAGCAGTTGTGTTGATAAGTGATAAGAAAAAAACATCTTTTACATCGCCCTGTATAAGAAAATAATTCAATTTAATTTATTTTGAATATGTCACAAAGAAAATCGGGAAACTGAAGAGATTAATGTTTTAGCTGCCGTTGCAATCATTCCGTCAACTTCCTGTTAAAAAGTCGAGGATGAAGTGGGAGTATCTAAGTCAACAGTGCATACTATTCTAAAAAAATACCATTTCAAACCATATAAATATAAATTAGTGCACCATTTGCACCCGGGAGATGCACAGCGTCGCATAGATTCCTGCAATTGGTACATTCATATGACTAATACCGAAATAAATTTCGAAAGAAGAGTTATATGGTCTGACGAGGCATATATCTCAAGTGGAGGTATTCTAATAACGGTATTATTATAACGGCAGTCTTACTGGAAACCGGTAGCTAGAGATAATGGAAAATACGCTTCCTGATTTATTACATAATATTGCTTTGGCACAATTACAAAATATTCTTCTTCAGCAAGATGGTGCCCCGGCTGTTAGTACTTTTTTAGAAAAAGAATTTCCAGGTCGCTGGATTGGTACAAATGGGGCTGTAAGATGGCCGCCTAGGTGGCCAGATTTGTCGATCTACGGTATATCTACACCCTGCATAGCCTTTTTTTCTAATTTAGTCAATAGTAAGTATTTGACAGAATACAATTTTATTGTCAACATTAGAAAAATAATTAAATTATCGTCATATGCATATATTTTTAGTTTATAATACGTGTTTTTAGTAGATTTCTTAGATGTTTGTGTGTTTTTCTAACGTAAAAATTAGATAGTATGAATCTTTGTTAACTGGTTTATTGTTTCATAATGATATTATAACAAACTGTGGTACAGATAATTCAGATTTAGAAAATTAACACATAATTTTCATGGCCTACTAGAAAAACAGATGAAAATTTCTTTAAATTGACTTAATTGTCGATACCGGATTGAAATAAATATCAAGTGTTATATATTTTTGAGAAGCTAAAAATGAGCGGAAACCAAATATTAAAAAATATACAGGGTATCCCATTAAAAAAACCCAACTTTAGTCCATACCTCGAAAACGATAGTAGCCAGCCAAAAACTGATTCTACGCAAAAAACTCTATTGAAGTAAGTTTTCACCTTTTCGGTAAGTTGCCAGGCCATCGAGATACGAGAGGTACCTAAAAACGCAAAATTTTCAATTTCACCCTGTATCTCAAAAACGAAGAGGGCTAGGAAAAATTTCCGCATCTCTCTATCTTCAGTAATAAGAGAGATACCCTGCAAAACCATCGAAATTCGGATACCCTGCAGTCGCATACTAACGTTGATAAGTTCAGTGCTCAGGTAAACAGAAAATGCCTGCAAATCCATCTTTTTTCATCAATGTTATTTAATTCATTTAAAACGATAGTTCATATATATATATATATATATATATATATATATATATATATATATATATATATATATATATATATATATATATATATATATATATATATTTGTTTAATTTGTTTTGTATTCTTGCTCATAAGCTTGTTATATGTTCTGCTAAGATCACATATAAGTAGGGTTTAGTGGATACAATGTGGATCTTTCTATCTGTCTGTATCCTAAATCTCGAAATAAATAAATAAATAAATTCCACCAAATGAATTGGTTTGAAGTCCAACATGGTTCACTCGTTATCGGATTTACCATTCACTCAAAACGGCACGAAACTGTCCGGGATCAGGACTGACTGACTGACACCAAATAAGAGGGAACTCGACGACAAACTTGGTGTAATTATTGATACAGAGCCGTGCAAGTTGGCAACTTCCACCGCAAAACGCGAATCGAGCTTACGTGGCGTCAAACTTGATCGCGCTATTTTCGAAATTGAAGCAATTAGGGAAGAAGAGAGTTTATGCTGATTCTTGTAAACAGGGATGTCGAGTTTGACGAGGTGATGCCATTGTATTTGTTGTTTTTGTTGCGTTGTATTACAAACACAGATAGACAAATTAAATAACAATTGTTTAGAGATGTGTACAGGGTGATCCAGATAACTCTTTTAATGGAAATATCTCGGTTATATTTGAAATTAGAAAAAAATGTTTCAAATAAACATTGTTTGATTTAGTTTGCATTTTCATTATTATATTATACTATTTTAATGTATACAGGGTGTCTCAAAAAAATATACCAATTTTGTTTTTTTTTTTAAATGTAATATACCACTTTTTAATGTTTTTGAATTTTATATTAAATGCTGCATATTTTTTGTGTAATATACCCTGTATCAAAAATTAACGATTTTCGAAATGTGAAGGGTTTTAGAATTACGAAATACTAGGATTTTTCTGACATAATTGCTTACCTATTTAAATACTACCACCTATAGATAGCGGTTTATTTTTCAAATATCATGATATTACAAAGCCTGGAAACGGCCGTTGACAGCTTGCGATGAGTCATCACTAGTAGTAAATTTTTGTAGTTGACTGCTATTGTAAATTCGTTTTGCGGCGTGTGTTTTGCATTCGTTTTTACAAATAAATTAGAACATTAATAGTTTTTAACTATTTCTGTACATATTTGTGTTAGTGCTATTAGTTTTGAGACTAGTGCTATAAAACTTTTGTCAAAATAGAAGTTTGTGTTAGATAGGTTAACACTTGAATTCTAATAAAAAGTGGATTTGCAAAGAAATATGTGAATTTAGAACAATGCCCTTTATTTGTTGTGTACCTAAGTGCAATGGAAACTATCCGAAAGGACCTAAGGTTCATTTTTTGGGTTTCCAAAGGAGGAAGAAAATCGAAAGAACTGGCTTCACGCAAAAAAAAACAGAAGGTTTTACTCCAACTGCCAACAAAAGCATTCATATCATAACATAACTGTTTGCTTTACTGCCCTTACCTCTTCAGTATCCCAACCATTCATATTAAATTTCACAGCTTGTAAACGTAATGAAAAGTCTCATGAAAAAATATATATTTAAACTCAACTAGATCAGCCTCATACACATTTTGCGAGTTTTCTCGTGAAAGGTAATTAAAAAAGGTTTGATGTTTAACTTGCTTATATATACGTTTATACATCTGTATTCCCATTGTGACAAATTCCACTTCTACAATCTGAGCCTTAATGATCAAAACTTACCATTTTAAACCCCATTTATTTCAAAATATAGAATCAATCAAAATTTATGTAACATTGTATATTTTATGTAATTATAATTCTTCTATTTTGATAAAATCTTATTAGCTTTTTGATATTATATTAGTCTCTTTTCCTTAGTTTAAGTTGTACATATTGTGTATCTGTTAATTAATCTGTGAATAAAACTGTGTTAAAAATGTACATATTGTTTCATTTTGTTAAAGATATTTGGTATGCTGGTTTGTCATAATAAATAATAGAATATTATTTCAGATTAAGAAAATCTTTACTCTGACAGGAAGAAAAAAAGGTTTACAAAAACTAGAAAGTTCATAAAAAACACTGATTGTTTCTCTTTTCAACTAATTTTACAGCAGCATGTTTTGTTGCGTTATGTTCTCCTACAAATTGGAATTAAAGTAAATTTGTTAGACACAATTTTTGGTCATGCAGCTTCACATGAAACTGACAAAAAAGCACTGTTTACTCTAGAAAGTAGTTTACATCACACGTGTGTTAAAAAAAAATTATAATAATTATTAATATTTAAATAAGTGACTAAAAGTACTTTTTTATAATTAAAGATGAGATAAAGGTTTATTTAAACATTTTATTACATATAATTTTTTGTAGGGACTGTGACAAAAAAATATATTTTACAGTTTTTTATTTCCACTTAAAAATTATATGTATGTACTTAAATAAAAAAAATATATATATGTATATTCTTCTCCCCTAGGCCATTAGTACTCCCTCCAATAAATCCACGATTATCAAGCCACAATGTTGTGGGAGTAACGGTAGCATTTCGGTTTTTTTCAAATATTCCCATTAGTTTTGTGTCTTGCCCCCATTGTATGGTCTTTATGCCATCTAAAGTGTTTCTTACTGAAAAGAATAAAAAAAAGATAGAGGCAGCAGATAAATATTCATTAGTGTGCAAATGTCAGATCGGAAATATCCATATTTAGATATTGACATAAGCAGTAATTAATAATTGTCCTATTTTTGTCAAAAAAATATTCATACATTTTTATACAATAAAACCAGTTTAAATTTTGAGTAAATCATCCTTTTAATATTTTACAAAAATGTCATTCCATGTCCTAGTTCAAATTAACTGCCAAGGGCGGACGCAGGTGGTTCAGCGATTAGAGGACATTCTCCAAAATACAGGGAGAGGGTAATGCCTCCCCTTATGAACGCCCTTGGTAACTGCATTCAATATAATATCAATAACATTACTTACAAACAATTTATTAAAATGACGTATATAATCGATGATTACCACAATCACCTATAAAACATATCCAACTCCCAAGAAGCTAAAATTATTACGCTGGGATGTTCAGTGGTCAAAAAAAAGTATTTTGATTTGAGAGGGTTGCAAAATATACAAAATTAATCTGTTACATGATGTTTGTGGTAAATAACTTTTTAACACATAATTTAGATATACACATATATAGAACAGAATTAGTAACACAATACCCTTTTTAAAGCTTAATAAAACTTACCAATTAATATACCCACTGAATGAATAATTATTAAAAATAAAATGTATATTACCTGTGATATATATATATATATATATATATATATATATATATATATATATATATATATATATATATATATATGAAGGTGGGAATCTTTTATTTATCATACAGGACAGAACCAAAATTCCTGGAAGTCAAACGATTCTTCCTTGCGATTAACCAGGTTTCATTTGGCAATTGGCCTACTGTTTTCTAGCATATTTCAGAAATTTTTTCTTCCGTATATCATTTTCTACCAAACAATCATCTTTTTTACCCCATCTGTTACGGATATATTGTGGTATGCAAATATTAGCAATGTAGCCATATGATGACACAACAAATTGTCCTCTAGAGCATTTGCACATAGATTCCTCAATGTCATTCATATTCAAAAATATATTATTGACAAAGTATATTAAAATCAGTAACAATGGTTTCAAAATTAAATACTGTTTTAACACATTAAATATTTTTTGCAATATGAATATGTGCCTAAAATGTATAAAGACCGCTTACCTCAACCTAAACACATCTCTCTTATACTTGGAAGAGTATTCCCTTTGATTATAGAAAGTTCCCCGTTCTCTGCAAAAGCTTGAATTATTGTTGAGAATCTGATAACTGATTTCGTTGCTACAATAATCTAAAAAGTAAAAAAGGAATCATAGGCAAAACCCACATATCTATATGGTTATTTAAGTAAAAAATCAAGCTTTATTTATTAGAAATCGCCAATATACACATTGTAAGTATACTTACATGTAAACTAAACATTCACTTGAAAAACCAGGAAAAAAGAACTGATTTTAGGATTAATCAATGTAAACAAACTTCCAAAAGTGAACATTGACATGACAGTGCCTAACAATATGACCGTGCGTCGCCACGTCAAAACTCCAGCTGTTCATTATGGCCAAACTACTTCTGATGACTCATCGATGCCCGCTTCCTAGTAGAGTCGGTGTTAGTCAAGCACTCATTTTACTTCCCTCGTAAAAAGAAAGTATTGTAATCGTAAAAAAATCACCCTCCGAGGGTGTCAGGGTCCCTAGATGCCGAAAAACATGTTTTCACAATTCCATCGGTCTGTCTCTGTCTCAATTTCACTGTCGGTCTGTATGTCTGTCGGTTTGTCGGTCTGTCTGTTCGCGGCATAACTAAAAAAATACTTACCCGATTGACAATTTTGGTCAAAACTTAAGGGTCATATGGGAATGACCTTGTAACATTTTAGGAAAAATCCAATATGACAAAACAAAATGGTCTAATTAAACGTAAAAAAAAATTATTACTAAAAAACAGATTTTATATGAAAATTAAATATTATATAGGATCAATTGGTAAAATTTTGGTACGAATCCAAAATGGCGGAACACAATGGTGCCTTAATAAAATATTTAAAAATTCAGCCTGAAAAAACTACTAGTAAACTAGTAAAATTGTGGCGTTAATTCAAGATGATGAAACAAAATGGTGATCAAATAAAATGCGTGTAATGGTGAAAAGAATAAAAAAACGTAAAAAATCTTATTCAATTGACTTTAAATTTTGCAGAAAAATTACAGGTGATAAAAGACATCGATATATTGCTTGCATAAAAAAAACAAAGCAATTGCTGCTTTTAGTACATACTCTTACAACAAAATACTGGAGCCCTGAATTTGTTTTTCAAATTAACTATTATATAGATCAATATTGCCTAAAAGTAGGTCTCTATTGTGAAAAAGCCATTTTGTGTTGTTAAGTTATGAAAAAGCGCCAAATAACAGGAATATTCCTTTCGATATTCCTTACCGTAACGCCGGATCTGGGACTAACATGACTGTGTACTACTGAACTAAACTGGGTCACACTTCAATGTTCTTAATAAAGGGGAAGATTCATAACGAAAGAATTTCCGGGTAAAGGAAATTTACCGATTTTTTATTTTGTGCCAATACTTAAAAATGAGCTATTCGATTGCTGAAAGGTTCAAAATGCTCGAATTTATCATAGTTACCATAACACTGTAGAGAACATTTTCTGAGAATACCATCTGTACTAATTATAATTCATACGAAGAAAATATTGAAAGAAACAGCGTCTTTAAGAAACAAGAAAAGGTTGAAACAAAGAAATTAAAAAGGGGAACTTAATATATTACTTTATTTTCAAGAAAATCCAAGAAAACCTATCATGGACCGTATCAGAGATATACGGTATGGGCCACGAAACTAGAGCGTTAGTTATGGAGCAGATCAGAGAACTTCAATGCAAATCGGATACTACAATTTTAAAATTAGGCCAGTTCAACAATTAATTGATGAACAAAAAAGCAGACATGTATTTGTTCAGTCTTAATCAAGGTCCAGATTATTTCAATAAAATTTTATGGGCCGATGTGTCAACATTTATCACCGCGGGTACTTAGAATTGGAAAAATTGCCATATTGAAAAACCCGACAGCTTGTGGTTTTTCAATATGGCAATTTTTGCATTTCAAGGGCGATCCTTCTGGTGTGTCATTCTGTTTCATGAAGTTACATAATTAACCTCTATGTAACTGGATATTTTTTTATAGCTGTCTGTGCAAATTTTGTATTTCCTTTAATGTCATTATGATTAAAAGTTACATAAATAATCTCTATGCAACTGGTTATTTTTGTATACAGCTAACCCTGAATGCTTGCAATTTTTTTGGTTATTTCCACTAATGTCATTCTGCTTATTTTTTGTTTTATGAGTAACTAGATAAGGCCTAGTCCTTTGCATCTATGCTAAATGTTAGTTAAAATTTGATCAAGTGCATAAATCACAGTTGTAAATTTATATGTATTTGGAAAATAAATAACCAACTCTGATCTATGATATATATTGACCTTTAAGGCTGAATAATTTTATTATTTGTTTGAGTAAATTTAAATTGGTATAGCTAGAATGTTGTGATTCGTTCTATCATTGTTGATATTACATATGTTACTACATACTGTAGATTTTCAGAGAATAAATCTGAGTGTTTTTAAATTTAGCTTGTTTATGTGTTGTTCTGTGTTTATCTTTTGGTATTTCAGGTTATGTTAATTAGGGATTATAATCAAAGCCTAAATTATAGTTGGTTCATAGAACTTCATTACAGAACAGTGTATTGATGTATTTTTTTCTTTTCTTCGTTATATCCAACTATTAATGTTGGTGGCGCCCATAAAAGTCTGAAATTCAATACGAACCTACGAATCGCCTCCTACTAGCCTGAGTAGCCGTGGCAACCAGTGTAATAAATTAATAATTAAGTTTGTAGTCTAAATAAAATAATACACTAAAGCAAGTAACATCAATCAATCAATAAATAATAATTTATTATTATTATTTTTATTTTTATAAATTTATTACAGGATTTAAGTATGGAGAACGGACTGGTCACTGGATAGGACCTTTATTACTTATCCATCTATCTTAACTAAGGTAATTTATGTTATTCTCTGTTTTCCAATCTTCTCTCTTTAGCTTTCATTAATGTTGGTCACACACTCATATAAACAGAATTACTTTTCGATCCTCTGCTAAGGTATGTGTAGGAGCTAAACGAAACTGTCGTAGTGCGCATCTGCAGTGAACATTTTCCAAATAGATAGGACATTTTCTATATCGAGACCATGTAGCACCATTGTCAAACGAAAATATGCAAATAAAGATTTTAGCACATGAAAAACCCTAACCACCTAATTCTATGTTATTGAATGTAGCTAGGACTTTTTTTTTAATTTTTAGCCATACGCACTATGTTGTTTTAGCCACAAAATAAAAATATATTTAATGGATATTGTATTAATAAAAACTATATAGTAGATGAAATTAAATTGCAAATTTTACTTGTACCCTAGCTGCTTCTAGACAAGGACACACGCTTACATCCAGGAGTCGAATTTTATACGACACAAACAAAAAAGACTAGCCGAACCGGACAGTTTAGGTTAAATTAGCCATTTAAATAGGAAAAATAATAAAGAAAAAAGTTTTATGAGGAACTGCTTTAATTTCACAACAATTTTAAAAATTTGTTCAAGTGGGTGAGAGCACTACTGCTAATAGTTATTCAAATATTAGGTAGTGCAAAATTATTTTTTAATTCAACTTCAACTAGTTAGTGAGAAATTGAGAAAAATAAAAGGTGGTTTAAATTCCCATTATCACAATATAAGAAAAGTGGGATATCCTTTACTAAAATATTGGCAAGTTTCTGAAAAAAAATGTTGTAGTATTGTGATATAAACTTTGTGACCTTTGACAATAGATACGCATCACCAATTCGTACTATGAAAAACCTAAAAAAGCAAAATCAAGCATGGATATAGAGATTAACAGTTTCCAAAACAATCAAAATTACTAAACTAGATGAAAGTTGCATGGAAACGGTCAACTTTACTTTCTACAGTTTACCCCGATATGTATTCGATTTATGTGTGCGAGATAGTTGAAACTCATATTCTCTAAACAAATATAATTTAGCAAGTTGCCTCCCCAGACGTTTCTGCAGTCCCCCTCGTTTCATTTTAGATTTGGCTTTACGTATTCAAGACTTGTGTTCTTGTATGCTCAGCCTTACCGATGCTGATTTGTAGCTGTGATATGTAAACATCGCTGAAATGATGCATCATGTCTGACGGTAGTCTTTGTGCAAATCTTACTAAATATGGGACAGTGTTGTACGGGATAGATCCATGTACCCTGTCCACATTTTACTTTGAAATTTCGAAGTTGCCTTAAAAGATATAAAACAATGTCTAATTTAAAAATTGGACAGTTTGATCTATATTTTTATATTCAAATGTTGTACGGAATGTCTCACGTAGACATGCCACATGATTTTACTTCGTTACAGTTCAGCTAGAATTAAAATTTAAGAACTTATGTAGTTTCTTCCGGGCTATCTGATTATGACATCAAAAACAATTTTATTTCAGGAAATGGAATCTTACTCAATATTTAAGTATTCTATTAGGATCTCCATTAAAATTTTACCAGTTTATCCCTATTTTACACTTTTTGCAAAATTTCAAGTTAATTAAATAAGTAGTTTTTTGAAACTGATCTTTAAATATCTCCTTAGGAGACCATTTTTACTAGTTTCAGTATATTCTTAATAATGATATTTTTTTTAACATTGTATGAGTCATATCGGATGTTTACAGAATAAATCCTTGTATGTCATTTCGAACTATTTTAGAAATGGTAACTATTAAAACATTAGTTCGAAGGACAACTATTAAAATAATCGGTAAATTTTCTGAACCTGGAACTTTCTTCGTCATTTAGCAACATATATTTTTTATTGGGCGTCACTTTGTTCCGCCATCTTGCCATCATACCAAAATTTTGCAAGATTCTACCTATACTACGCTTGATTTTTCGGCATAATTTAAAATAAATTGAATAAGTAGTTTAGACACATCGCCATTTTGTTGCGCCATGTTGCATTCGTACCTGTTTATTTCTACTCAAACAAATCGAATAAGAAGATTTTTTTAGGTTGATTTTTTAAACATTTTATATGGCCGCAATTTTTTTCGCCATCTTGAATTCGTACCACAAATTTACTAGTTTGTCTTTATACTATAATGAATGCTTGAACAAAATTTTAAATCACTCTAATAAGTTTTTTCAGGTTGATTTTCTAAAAAATCTATAAGGCCCCCATTTTGTTTTGCTATCTTGGATGCATGCCAAAATGTTACCAGTTTATTCCTATACAACACTTGATTTTCGTGCAAAATTTGAGGTAAATTGGCTACTCAGTTTTTCAGTAATAGTTTCACTAAGCCTCTATTTTGTTGTGCCATATTGGATTTTTACCAAAATATTACCAAGTTATCCCTATATGACCATTAAATTCTGACCAAAATTGTAAGTCTATTGAGTTACTTACTCAATAGTTTTTAAGCTATGACGCAAACTGACCGACGGAATTGATAAAACATGTTATTTGGCATTTAGAAACGTTAAAACATCAAGATTTTGATGAATTTTGTGCGAAATTTGAAGGAAATTGGATAAGGAGTTTTTAAATGTTGCCGGTCATCCCTATATGAACCTTAATTTTTGACCAAAATTCAATGCGGTAAATAATTTTAGCTTTGTAGCGAACAGACAAACCGACAGACAGCCAGACAGGCCGACGAAATTGAGAAAACATATTTTCGGCATTTAGGCACCCTGAAACGTAAAGATCTGAAAAAATCTGGGATGGTGATTCTTTCACGATTACAATCCTTCCCTTTTACGAGGTAAGTAAAACATAAATACCATCTAATTACAATTCAAATTTTAAGTACTTTAAGACCTTTCAAGAGAACGTACAGAATAAAACATATTTAAAAAAAAATTTAAATTTTAGATAAATTTGAAAATTAAAAAATATTTTTTTATGTACAGTGTTTTAAAACTATTCAATATAAAAATTATGTAAAGAAAGTAAATGGTAATTGTACTTACTCGATAATAATTGATTCCTACCAAGTTACAAATATTTAGAAAACTATTAAACAGAATATTAGTAGTACATTTTCAACGAGACTGTTCTGAATATGTGACTTGGCAGAAATCAATTATTGACAATACAATTACTATTTACGGTCTTAATATTTGAAGAACGAATAGCTTTAAAACACTATATAATAAAAAAGAAATGTCAATTTTCAAGTTTTCTCTTAGTTTTTAAATTTATTTTATGCTTTACGTTCTCTTGTAGGGTCTTAGCCCTGAGGATGACACATTGCCGAAAGCGCTAGAGAAATAATAAAAAAATTACGCTAAATATTTCAAACCCTGTTTCATATTTGGTTAGAACATAGCGTACAACTGAATTTCCACCCAATTTATTTAAAAATTATCTACTACAGGATTCGATAGACGATTTGAATTCATGGCTTAGATAAAAATAATAATCTTTAATTATTCAAACAATTTCAAAAAAATTTGCCACTTGAAAATAAACCACATTTTCAAGTGGTTGTAGACATTATTGTCACTGTTAATCGTTACCTGGACCTTATAGTATGTCAAATTCCATTTTTTCTGGAAGAATATCATCAAACAATGTGGTTGCAATAGAGTCAACGAGTGTCCAGATAATAAATATATTGTTGATAGCTAATAGCGATTCTATTCGGTGGTTAGCCCGTTGCCTCTAATTAAGCTTTTTGGCCTTTTTCCTTTAGAAGTATTTAAAAATTACAGTTTATGGAACGGCATTTTTAGATTTAGATGATTTAAACCACATTATCACTCCCTATGTCAATAGAGCAGCTTGTTCCAGAGAATATACTTGTCCATTTAGTGCTTACATTGTTTCCAATGATTCGAACCTTATAAATTTTTATTGTGGTTTAAATGTTTTTATTGCAGCAATAAAATAACATGGTATGTTTTAATAAAACAGATTAATGTACTGCAAATATGTCTAGAATTCGCGAATGGAGTTGGAAACATTTCAAATATACAGGATATTTCATTTAAAAACCACAACTTTTTAATTAATTGTGATAGCTCTTTGAATTGTCTATAATTTTTTTTGAAAACAAATTTCATATTTCATATAATAATAAAAATATTAGCGGTCATCTTAAGACTGTAGTTTATGTAAAAAAACGCAATTCAGCTTACGAACTTGGTTTTTTATTTAGGAAATCTATAGTGACCTTCAAAAATTCGTTTGGTTTCTCAGCGTGCACCCAGTGACCAGCTCCATCAATATATTCCAGCTTGGCATTAGGAAATAACTTTAACACTTTTGGATAATCGCTTTTCGGCATAAACTTTGAGTTTCCACCTCCAACGAACAGCGTATCTCCTGTATACTGAGCATCATTTACATCTGGAAATTTAGTAATTTCATTGAAATTATTGATAAGTGAGGAAATATTAACTCTCCATCTAAAACTCTGATTGTTTGTAGGAATTAAATTCGATAGTATGAAAGCTCTAACCCCTCTATTAGATATGGCGTCAGCTAATTGACTCTCAACAATTTTTCGTGCTTGGCTAAGAGGTATGTTTCTAGGCATCTGGATTCTTTTCATAATATCTAATACTACTGGTATTTCAGTAAAATTTTTGCTTAATATTACTGGAGATATATCCACAACTATTAGCTTTTCCAAAATTTCTGGATATTTCAAAGCAAACAACATAGCACATACCCCACCCATTGAGTGTCCCAGAAGCGCCATCTTATTAAAATTATTTTCATTGAAAAATTTATTTACATCTTCTACTAAATGCGCGTAACTATGTTCATCTGCATGTGCACTCTCACCATGGTTCCTTAGATCCAGGGCCACAATTTTTCTTGGCGGATCGATTTTTTGGCTGTATACTTTACACAAACTTGTCCAATTTTGCCTTGAACCAAACAATCCGTGCAATATCACGAAAGGAGCTTCTTTAGAAATAGATCTTGTGTCTTCATAGGCAGAAAATGCCAATTTAACCGGTGTCACATGTTCTAAATTAGAAACACGCCTTAAAAATGTTTTTGCGGTATGCCCTGAAAATATATATCTCTTAATATTACCACTTAAACCATTTATTACCCACATTTTAAGCACAGGAGAAGCATTTATGCCAAATCATAATTAAAAATTAACCTAATGCACTAACGTCATGTACCTGTGATTACGACAGAATGTCATTTTCCCCACTTACAAAGAGTATCCCTACTTGTCACTCATTTGAAATACATTCCATAATAAGAATTTTCATTTAAAAAAATTAAAAATACTTCAAAAATAAACATTTATACATTAAAGAAAAAAATTATTTTTGCAAAATAAATATAGAACTCTCCTGTCCAGGGTAATCCAACGAGGACGGAACGGGGCTAATTTTCAAGCGATGTAAATATTTATATCAAAAACCTAGATAGGCATTCGACGTATTATTTGCTATTTTCTTTGTATGATCCAAAAATGTCCACAGAAAATCAAATGAATCGCGAACAAAATAGCTATGGCACAACAATGACATTTTTTTAAATGGTTGCTATTTTTTTTCGGTTAATCATATTTTTCAAATTTGTCAAATCTACTTAATATAATTTTTTTTGCTATTTTCATCGACTTTTGAAACAATAAAATATTTCAACTTACAGTGTTGAATAACACCTAAGTACGTTAAAAGTGAAAAATAGTTATGAATACTTGTTGCCATGATGTGTCACTGTCTATATCCCATCATTATTTGCTAAAGGTTGTTTTGTAAGTTTTTTTTTTCAATTTTTGCCATGAGATTATCTGAAGATAAAAATATTTTATCAATGAGAAGAAAACACCCAAGAAATTAGACGAAGATATATTGGCCTTTATGGAAGAAATGTTACTGGGAGACTGTTACATAGGAGTTCAACCAACACTGACTCTACTAGAAAGTGAGGGCGATATTTTCACGATTACAAACATTTTATTTGACTGTTATTTTGTTCCGCCATCTTGGAAGCGGGCATCGATGAGTCATCATAAATAGTTATTCCCGCAATGAACAGCTGGAGTTGTGACGTATTGTTAGGCAAATGTCATGTCAATGATCACTTTCTGAAGTTTGTTTACATTGATTATTCGTAAAATAAGTTCTTTTTTCCTGGTTTTTCAAGTGAATGTTTAGTTTACATGTAAGTATACTTACAATGTGTATATTGGCGATTTCTAATAAATAAAGCTTGATTTTTTACTTAAATAACCATATAGATATGTGGGTTTTGCCTATGATTCCTTTTTTACTTTTTAGATTATTGTAGCAACGAAATCAGTTATCAGATTCTCAACAATAATTCAAGCTTTTGCAGAGAAGAAGAAAATGCGGTAGATTCAAACAATGTGAAAAACCTGGTTTTGATCGGGAACTTTCTATAATCAAAGGGAATACTCTTCCAAGTATAAGAGAGATGTGTTTAGGTTGAGGTAAGCGGTCTTTATACATTTTAGGCACATATTCATAATGCAAAAAATATTTAATGTGTTAAAACAGTATTTAATTTTGAAACCATTATTACTGATTTTAATATACTTTGTCAATAATATATTTTTGAATATGAATGACATTGAGGAATCTATGTGCAAATGCTCTAGAGGGCAATTTGTTTTTATTAGACAATTAGACGAAGATATATTGGCCTTTATGGAAGAAATGTAACTGGGAGACTGTTACATAGGAGTTCAACCAACACTGACTCTACTAGAAATTGAGGGTGATTTTTTCACGATTACAAACATTTTATTTGACTGCTATTTTGTTCCGCCATCTTGGAAGCGGGCATCGATGAGTCATCATAAATAGTTATTCCCGCAGTGAACAGCTGGAGTTGTGACGTATTGTTAGGCACATGCCATGTCAATGATCACTTTCTGAAGTTTGTTTACATTGATTATTCGTAAAATAAGTTATTTTTTTCCTGGCTTTTCAAGTGAATTTTTAGTTTTTGTTACATGTAAATATACTTACGATTCCTACGAATGACTACAAGTGTATATGGTCGATTTCTAATAAATAAAGCTTGATTGTTACTTAAATAACCATAATAGGTATGTGTATTTTGGCTATGATTGCTTTTTTACTTTTTAGATTATTATAACAACGAAATCAGTTCTCAATAATTATTCAAGTTTTTCCAAAGAAGAAGAAAGATAGAAAGTAAATGTGAAAGACATGGTTTTGAAAGGGAACTTCCTATAATCAAAGGGAATGCTTTTGCAAGTATGAGGAATCGTGTTTAGAAGGTTGAGGTAAGCGCTCTTTATACTTTTCTCAATAATATATTTTTGAATTTGTTACTTGTAGATTAACCTTGACGAATGGCATTAAGGAATCTATGTTCAAATGCTCTAGAGGTCAATTGTTGTATCACAATATGGCTTCATTGCTAATATTTGCATACCACAATATATATCCGTAACAGTTAAGGGTAAAAAAATGATTGTTTGGCAGAAAATGGTACACGGAAGAAAAAAAATTCTGAAATATGCCAGAAAACAGTAGGCCAATTGTCAAATGAAACCTGTTTAGTCGCAGGGAGGAACCTGAAAGTCTGTCATGTATGATAAATAAAAGATTTCCAGTTTCATTATATAAACAACTCGCCAACTCGCAGGTAATATATATTTTATTGTTAATGATTATTCCTTCAATGGGTTTATAAACTCGTAACTTTTATTGAGCTTTAAAACGTGTATTGTGTTTCATTTACTAATTCTGTTCTATGTATGTATATATCTAAATATATGTTAAAAAGTTATTTACCACAAACATATTTCGCCAGCCTTCTCAAATAAAATACGTTTTTTTTTTCACCATGAAGAACCCAGCGTAATTATTTTTAACTTATTGGGAGTTGGATAAAATGTTTTACGGGTGGTTGTGATAATCATCGATTATATATGTCACCCACTGGTCAAAATTACGAAAAACCTGGCAGCAAAAAAAATTAATATTTTAAAATCCCCGATATCAAATTACTTTCGCGAGTACGCTGACACTGCAAGCAGCTAGTTGGGTATCGAATTTGTTTACCGAAAAGAAAATCCGTCATTATGCTGGCGGTCAAAATTGGCTTTTCAGATGCATTTATGCGTCATTTAGAAGTGCACAAAGTTGCGGCCTAGATAAAACCATATAAAAGTCCTGGGCAACATTATTTTAAGATAGAAAATAACCAGCAAGGTATGTTTTCGTGAAATATTATATATTATAAAATTAGGTTTAGATTTAAGGAAGATCTGTGATAATAAACAATACAGTGTAATCTTTTTGTTATTTTCTAAATTTTACTATATTCTTTAATACTTCTTTATACATTTCCCGTTGACAACCGTTACCCCAAATAAAAAATTGAATTTATTTTTTAATATTATTTCATCTTTTTTACATGTGTGTTAGTTTGGGTCAAATC
Source organism: Kuschelorhynchus macadamiae (assembly GCA_030620095.1). NCBI lineage: Eukaryota > Metazoa > Arthropoda > Insecta > Coleoptera > Curculionidae > Kuschelorhynchus > Kuschelorhynchus macadamiae. The sequence continues at coordinate 186,914 of JAUTXW010005319.1, forward strand.
TATTTTGACTAACTTCTGCAAATCCGATTAACTTCCAATTTGGTAGGCATTTTTAAAGTATTTATAAAGTTGACAGCTTTCCTTTTTTCGAGAGGGTGGAGGGGTACAAGTCTGGTAACCACATTTTAACCTACTTTCCGATGAGCTAGAGACGTGAAATTTGGTATCTGCATAAGTTTCCGGTGACAATAAAATTTAATACTTTTTTGGGAGAAAAAAATTCAAAATTGCGGATCCAAAACTACATATTTTATTATTTATAGATAAACCGATTTGGCTCAAACTTGAGAATATTTAATGTCGCTGATTATTTTTTTCATTAAGTTGAAACCAGTTGAAAGTTGAAGATTAATTGAAAAAGAAAGTTAAACCTTCCTTGATAAAAAAATTCTATATCAAATCGTGGGGCTATTATCAAAAAATACAAATCAATTTATCGCCACACAATTTTATATCGAATCATGGTCAGATCGGCGCAAAATTAACTTGATACCTTGGGATATATCAAATATTATTTTAAGCATTTAACAATGAAAATTTTGGCTTTATATTAGACACCCCCGTATTCACTAAAAAGGTTTAAGAGTTAGACTAGGTCTAGTTGCCATGGTACTTAAAACTCTTAGGTTACCAGTTGTGTTTCGCTTATGTCACTGTCATTTTGTAACTGTGACATTTAGAAAAATTATTCGGACAATTGCTAAGAATGTCATCTTAAACCTACAACTGTCAAGTTAGACCTGGTCTAAATTTAAACCTTTTTTGTGAATACGGATGACAATGACCACACGTCGCACAGTGTCGCGAGGGATAGGAACCAATGGACAAAAATCATATTTTCTTTGTATAATTTAGATTTTAACTATATTTTGTAATAATCAAGTATGTCAGCAAAAGAATGAAAAACAATAATAAAATCACAATTTTAATAATTAATTTATACAGAATGAAACCGACAAAACTGGCAGTATGAAAAATGTTAAATTCGTATTTTTTATTTTAACATCAAAAGCCTTTGAATTTTGTTGTTTTATCAAAAACGTTTAACCCAAAAAAAAATTTACGGTTATATTATACAGGAAAACCCACGAGTCTTTAGGTAAAAATTTGTAGTGTTGTGAATTGTCTTACTATGTCAATATCTATCATTACGATCTACAATATTATATACATTTTGATTTGTTCCGGATATACCAAAGGTCAATTCAAACTATAAAACTATCTAGGTCTAGGTACCTTGATAACTAAAAACATATTGACAAAAGTTCTTAAATATGTTTTAATCAATCTGATTTTTCATTTTCTTTATCTTCGTCGTCCTCGCTATTGGTTAAGTCTGGAACTAACTCAACAGGATATAATTGATCGGAATCGAAAGTTTTATTGAGTAACAGATATTCCCTAATTTGATTACCAAGCTTAGAACTTCTTGTAGGAGACTTGATAGTTACGGATCAGAGGTCAATAATAGAGTCCTCCTTATATCCATATTTGAGTTAGTCCTCGACGTTTTGCGGGAATGATATAATCTAATTTGTCGCACTTCCTTGTGCCGAGCTTCCAAAGCTTCTTCGGATAACTGGCCAACTGGCAACTCAAAAAATTGAATTATATCACATCCATGGACAAAACTTTATGGACGGAACTGGGCATATAGTACCAAGGATACAATTGTAAATATAATCGTCTCGTATCGTTTAATAAAACACCAAAATTAGTGGTGTTTATTTTATAACCGCTAGCTAATGTCCTTAAAATTGGTGAACATTTTAAAATTAACTGTTTATCAATCCCTGTTATAGCAGCAGACATTTCAGATTCATTCTGGCTCTGTTGCCGTCATTAGTGGACCCGTAACCTGGATTTGGTTTGTCCACTACCAATCCCATTTTACATTTGAAATCCTGTTGGATTCGTTTCTTCGTTGTTTCAAAATTTTTTTTATCTTGAGTTCCCCTTACCTGCCACCTTTCAAAATGTAGCCGATAAGCAATATGCAACAAACATTCGAAAAAAACGAATCCAACGATGTAACGTGCATAGTCCGTAACGATAATTTTGAAATTTATTAGTTTTATTAGGTGCAATGTCTGTATTCATTTCTCTGAGACTAGCTCCGCAGACTAAACATTTTAAAGTGGAATTGGTATTGGACAAAATATTTGCAACACTCCCATCGAACATCGTAAATAGTAACTCGAATAAAATATCAATGTTTTTCCCTCTGTAACAGGTGTTGTAATCAACTAACTGGCTAATTATCTTTTTAAGTTAATCTTCTTCTAAGCGAACTAACTTGGCATTTTCTTTTAAAAACAGGAATTTTATTGGTCTGCAAAATAGAGTTGAGGACGGTCTTAGATTTTCCCATATAGCTGAATTGTTTGTCAAGTCCACTAATTTTAAGGGTGAAAAAGCTATTAAAAACAAATTCATCCGTGCTATTTACGTCTTGGGTAAATTTTTGTTTGTAAAGACTATGCCCCGAGCTACCATCGAATCCCCACTTGCAAATTAACTTTAAGCGAGAATTCAACTGATCAATTATCAATATATTTAAAATGCCTGACTCCGTTTTTTCTAGAACTGCCTGAAGATTGATTTCGGCTGATATTTCTGTGACATTAATGTTTGGTGGTAAATATAATTGTTTAGTTTGCACAAGGGCGTGGTAGCTCGGGAAACAGTCCTTATGTATAACGTTTACGACAGATCTTAATATGTTATATTTTTTTACTGATAAATCAAGATCTAAATATAATGTTAGGGCTTGTTTTGCGCTAAGACCTGATGAAATAGTTGAAATTCTTCTGTTCCTGGCCTCTTCAAACGATTTTCGGATCTTCCACGGCTTGAACCAGTTTTTTCGGGATTCGCAGTAGTAAAAGATGTTATAGTCAGGGTAAAAAAAGAATTTAGCCAGACTTCATGGGGCTTCTGAAATACTTTGCGATTTCTGTTAGCTCCTTTCCATATTTTCTCGAAGTTCATGCAGAAAAATGAACGCTTTTTTCGCAAAACATGCACTGTTTCATCTGAAATATCTTCATTTTTAAGTAAAGCCTTTAGTTTTAGAAAAATATTATTTGTTTTTTCTGATTGCCTCGACTTGAGCCAATGTTCGAGTAGCTCACTATTTTGACAACAATGTTCACGTCTAAAAAAAAACGAAAATAATGAAAATTCGCAAATATTGATTTTTGTCCATAGAACTCAACACTGTGCGTCGGCTGAGACTGATAATTTTAGGTTAGAACTGGCTTACACCATTTGTGTACTGAATAATATTCAGTATAATTTAGAGCAAAAGGTAAGTAGTGCCATCTACTGGGTTAATATCGAATTATGATTTACACCACTACGGCAGGGAATAAAGATCGGTTTATACAACATAAACGTAGAAAAAGTCCAATTAAAAAAAAAACTAACTTCCCTCATATGCAAAAGTTTCTAAATTTTGTTGCGAATGAAATATTTTGCTTTTATTGAAAAGCTACATCGCTTCATTAATAAATAATATTAAATATTAATGGCAAAAAGAAAAAGTCACTCTCATTTTTTTCCGGTACTATGCCCGTGCGCCACTGATTATACCGAATTAATGTGTTTCCATCGATACTCGGAGTTAGATATGTGTATGTTTCGTGTTTGCCTGATATTAATTTGGTGTTAACGTGTTGATGCGATGCCGCCCGCTGATCAGAACGGACACCTGATGAATTCGTCAGAACGGCGCAGTTGATTAAAAAAGAGAGAATAATTGTCGAACATAAACCAACACTGCAATATTTATGGTAATAAAGAAAACTGCAAGGGATCTCAATGCAAAAATTCATGAATTATGAAAATTGGAATTGCCACTTCGACGGAACCCATTTATCAACGAAACACTAGGGCGCATGTTATTGAATAAGTTGTGGATTTTATGTTCAAAATGTCAAAATTTTAGGTTTGAAAATAATAGTGAACTGAAAGGCGAATAAAGTGCTGGAATAAAGATTGGAAGGACAGTAGGAATAAATAGCAGGAGGAACTTCTATAAAATGAAGAGTTTAAGGAATTTCTCGTTATCTAATGAAGAGATTCGACGACTTTTTAATAGAATCAGTGATACCAGAAATATGATAAGGATCCACCGTTAGGTAATTTTATTCTTCCCAACATACATCACGCCAGCGGCGACGCGTAACAATTACGCTGGGGAGGTTAATAAAGAGCTGAGCTAGGTTAAAAGAAAAAAATTAAAAAGATTCAAACAAAAAATATGTTTAACAAAACTCACAAAACATTGTTAAACAACATAATATTCTTTAAGACAACACACAAAAACAACCTACAAATAAATACTTATTGGAAATTTCAAACATTTTTGAACAAAAACAAAACTTACTAAAATACATTTACAAGACATAAGGTAATCTTTTTTTCTTACCCTTTGAAACACCTATCAATTATTTTTTCTGGGTCAATTTTAATATCTCTATATATAATGTAAATAAGAAATCCTACGCTCTGTACTGGCAACGTTTACTGGCAGTACCGCTAGCAAAGACAGAGCTACGCTAACCCAGCTAGTACTAAAGTAGCTATAACTGTTTCCACTACTACCCTTTAGGAGTTTTTACGTATTCATTATTAATAATCCTACTATATATCAACAAACACTTTGGGTTACACGTTTTTAAGTATTATATATGTATTTGTTACTCCGAATAATACTTTATAGTAATTTTCCATGTAAAGTAATTATATGACAACTGCCAAGCAACTACTTAAGGAATTGACTCCAAGGTCATCATTTCTTTTCCGTTACATAAGAGTATTTTTTTAAGTTTAAAGTTACTGTTTCTAATCTGTTTACTAAATTACGACTTTAAAGTATCAGTACCTTCCTGAACTTTGCAGAGACTACTCCATTACGTTCAAATGTACTCCTATAACGTATTACTATAAAGTAAACCAAGTCGTTACAGAGTAAAAAAAGTTAACGTCTACTGCTACTTTAAACTGGCTATTACCAGTCGTTATTCTTCTTACTACAAGTAAACTATTACTTGTATTTGAGGTTCCGGAGATAGGGGGAGTTGGTACGATATTCGGTCGGTGATTTTCTAAGGACAGTGGCAACAATAGAGTAACCAATTTTTTATTGGTTCGGCCATATTGCTGCTAAAATCGTATTGTTTTTTTGTTTCGCCTTTGTGGGTTTCTTATTGTTGTTTTAGTGTCTTATTTTATTAATTTTTGTGATTATTAAAATGAATATTGATTCAAACAAGAAGTTCTCAGCCATTGGCCGTATGCAGAAATGTATTTAAGCCTGGTTCACCTGCTTTTTGCTTGTAATTATAAAGTGTTTGTGATGAATGTGTAAATGACTATGACCGTAAATGCCTTAAGTTTAAGTTTACTCCAAGAAAAGTTATTAAATATTGCACATTATTATATTTTGGTTTTATTTTGCTGTAAAAGACAATATTGTTTCATGTCTTAGTGTATGTTTTACTTCATTCAGCACCTCAATTTGAGGTAGAAGCTCTCTAAGATTAGCGTAAGAGAAACTTTATTTTGTAGGCCTTCTTCAGTACATATTACATTACTAAATTCACTTAGCAGTCAACTCTCATTGATCGCTTGCACAAACATTGTTATTTGTTAAAAATCTAAATGAAAAAGTAAGTTTGTACTAGATAGTTTGAATAGGTTATTACAGTAAAACATTAACATAACCCTACATTTACAACTGCCTCTGACAGAGGTTATCAATATAAAAAAAGATTACTTTAGTCACTTTTTGCAAAAAACTAACGATAATATGGGTGCCCCCATTTAAACCTTTAGACATTTTGCATCAATTTGGCGTGTGGGCTTCTATTGTCGCTACTGACCTGCTAAAGTCATTGTAATCCGATTTACAGCTGTTAATTAGTTGTGTATGTGTTGTGTTATCATCTACGAGTAACAAGTTAAAATGGTTCACAACGGCTTCACATACCATAAGAAAAAAAAGTAGCTTTCATAACTCAGCCACATTCTATAGAAAATTAAAAATATCACAACTTGGTTATGTCATACCTGAACAAAACCACCTAAAGCGGTATTTTAAAGAAACAAAAAATAAAAACGAAACAAAGGGTCATGGTTATGATAGATGGCAGAATTATAATAGTGACTCAAGTACCGCAACTCTCTGCGTGCTACGACACAACGCATACAATTTTAAAGAACCGGCGGAGTGTTCTCAATCGCAACCGCTTGGTAATAATATACAGTATGGGTTTAATGAGAACTTTGTAGATAACTTTATTCGTATCACCCTAGTGTTCAAGACTTCAGTGTAATTGAGTATAAGTGACAGTTGCGTATTTAAAGAATCTAAAACTATTAAAGCGTATGGGAGCAGCCGTAGACACTTGATGTTAAGTAATTTTCTCAGTAAAGAAATGCAGCCAACCTAAAAGTAAAAGTCCAATAGAACGCCATTGTTTATTTTCATCTCCCCTATAAATATTTAGCTATGATGTTTGTGTTCGTGAGTATGAAGATTAAAAATGCATACAAATTAAACATGACGTTAAAAAAAGAATCACTCTTTATAATAAGATATTAAATGATAATTATACTATTTAAACCAAAGTCCAAAATTACATTTTTTAGATTTAAATTGGCCAATATATTTGACCAAAAATGTATTGAAAATTAACGAATTTTAAAGATGCGTAATTTTTTTTCGACCATCATCAGCATATTCACCAGAGAAATTGCCTGCATTTTAATTTTGGGTCCTTAGCATAGCCAGAAAACTAAGTGAAACGTATGTATCCTACCTCAAATACCAATAACGTATCCTATACGCTCTACACAATATTCCCAATTTGAGTGTTTGTAGTCGCCATAACTGTTTTGTTTGTATTAAAATGAACTGCTACAACGCGCTTATAGCTGAAACTTTCGACAGGAATGCCTCTCCATTTTTCTACCCATAAATCATTCAGTCTTATGGAAATTAACTCAGAGTTTTTACCTGTAATTTTTTGTAAACCATTTGAAATTGTCGTTTTTGCGGTTACCAATTTAGTTACAGATTTTTTGATGCAGTTGTTTGGAACTAAAGCATGACGTTTTCTAGCAAAGGGCTGAATATACTCAGACAAAAATATTTTTCAGGGTCGGTCGTTTCAAAATTTGACCGATTTTTCTGATTGGAAACCCTACGTGGAATGGAAATTGAAAGTTGTACAAGACTATCATGAATATCTTTTATTTCTTAGAAAATTGTTCTAAATGCTCTTTCAGCATTTTCTTTTTTTTTTGTTTAAATATTAATTTTATGTCATTAATTAATGTTTGAGCCTCTTTTTAATCCATATTTACTTTTTAAATAATTTTACTTAGGACAACAGTGATTGTCAAAACAAAAGATAAGAAGTGCAGAGATACTATAAAATTTATTGTTGTTATAGAATTCAATAGGATCTGGGCTTTTGAAGCAGAGTCTTTTATCTTCAAGAATATTTTTATAACAAATTTTAAATTTTACACCGTATTATGCCTTTCTGTCCATCTGGTCCCACATATTTTGGTTAATTGTTTGTTATTGGTGTAAAGCAAAACTTTGTTTCATTTTGGTGAGGCCGTGAACTAGTTATTTATACTATAAGGGATGTAAGTAACATTTACCAGTCGAGGACGAGTTTGCGCCCGAGCGATAGCCAGGGCTGGCAAAAAAGTTCGAGACGAGTTAATGTACTTACATCACATATAGAATATAACCTTTTTCCCCCTCCCTGTATTGTATGTTTACAAGAAAATGCTGGATATATTTTTGGATTTTTATTATCATTACTTTCGATAAGCAGTTTTTATTTTATCAACAACCGTTGCCAGTGCTACGGAGTAAATAGAACGATTACTTTGGCGGTTCAACATGCGTAGAATCTTCAATACACATAAGAAGATTGGACAACGCTTGCGATCCCTTTCGGTTGTTGTACCTTTTCAAATAGAAGGAGTATATAAAATTCGTTGCTCCTGTGGCGAAGTGTATATGGAAGAAATAGGACGCTCAATATCCCCAAGATTTATGGCACATAAAAGATGTATTAAAAAAAAAAAAACTGTTCAATCTACTGCAACTGAACACCAGCATATCACTGGCCATATTATAAATATTAAAGAAACCAAGGATCTCATCGGTTCCAGAATTTTATAAACGAAAAATTAGAGAGTCTATTGAAACTTTGAAACATACAAAAAATTTCAATAGAGATACGGGTTATCACACATGGAAACCAATCTTTACACAGGGTCACGGTAGGTGAAACGACACCAGAAACAAAATTTGTGTGCATGATCTATTAGTTCTCAATACAGTAATATAAACTATACATACTCTAAAGCTTGCAAGTTGCAAATCAAAAACAACCTACTTCTTTGAGGTAATCAATTAAAGCTATCAAGTGTTTTAAGCATGGCTAAGTACTAACTTTTTAGTCAGTCTCCCTATTTTTCCATTTTAATTCTAAAAATTGGTCTTAACACAGAAAACCCATAAAAGTTATATTTTGTTTTTTTTTTAGTTTTTCTAAAATTGTAGGCTTATTAAAATGACAGATGAATATAACTTTCATTTTAATATTGTCACTCTTTCTCCTTTACAAATTGGTGAAATTAGTTTTTCAATCCGACGTTTCGGATTGGGGCGATCATATAAACTTTTTTAATTTAAATACGGACCTGGATTTTTTACTTCATTATTCGATACCTTTTAGAATATTCAATTAAATTATCTAGTGACCACTAATAGAATCATTACGGTACAGTCAACAGCTCTGCGTAAAGGGCGAAAAAAGTAATCGATTCATCCAAAACAGAGATATAAACGTATGAAAGACAAAAAATTGACATTTCCCTACCACTTTATCATTATAATATTACAAAACAGAAAAAAAAGTTAAATAGCAAAAAGTTGCATAATTGCCTGAAGAATACGATGCTTATATTTTCGACAACTTTAATTAGAAAAATTCAAGAGAAAATCGGCATTTCCATTTTTGAGTTGCTGCTACGCCCCCTAGCGGCCATTTTTCAACAAATAATTTCAAGCTATTTTTCTTGGCAGATTTACCTATAAATACTTTTCCTCATAATTGTGTGATCAACGATTACCGAGTTATGGCCGGAGACCATTCTTAATTGGACACCAGGTACCCAATTTTAAAAATATCATGAAATTTAATTTCATGATATTTTTAAAATTGTCTAAAATCAATATCAAATTTGGTTTCTTACTATAACACCCTGTATATTACACGTCTATCAAATGGGTCTCTTTTGCTGATTATAAATATACTAGGTTTGATAATTTTGTCTTTAAAAACACCCAGAAACTTGCGAAAAATCCTGTCATAAGAAGCAATATATTTTTCCACCATTGGTTCTACATAATAGAATTTATTTAAACAATTTAAAGGAACTTTTGTATTTAACTTTTTGATATATCTATAAAGATACGAACGTATACCTATAAAGATACGAACGTATATTTATATTCCAAAACCAGGCAGGTCTGGACCCCCCCGAAACTATGAAAATATGACTCCCCGAACTAAATTTTTGGCTACGTGCCTGTCAAAAATTCTGTACGTGAATGCTATTCTCAAGTTGAGGTTTATATGCAAAAAATGTAATAAATGTTTTGCTGTTTTTTTTAAATATTAATAGTTTCCGAAATAAAAAATATTTTCGCTTTTAAAAAGCTATTGTACCGTCTTGGATCACCTTGTGTATTCTAACATTTTATGTAATAAAAAGTAAAAGAAATATAAGTCTCTTTACAAAAAAAAGAAACTTAAATCGAGACTTAAATGTTGCTTTTTACGAAGTTTTGTTAGGATTTTCACTGCTATCATCTTTTAATCACGATATATCCCGTGACTTCAATGTCTTCCACTAAACCATTATACCCGGAAACTGTTCTAAACAGAGATATCTCATCGTCTTCTACTCATTTGTTCCGTGCAGTGTATGTGTAAAGTAAACAGACTTGCTACTGTTCACATTTGACCATGTACTTCCGAGTTCTATATGTAAAATTTTAGTTTCGTTAAATATTTTAAACTTTAAGTGCCGTAGATAAACTAATATTTAGCAGAGAAACAGTGGCGTGCCTAAAAGAAACCACGGCGAGGGGGGGATTTCGGCTACTAGGGGGCACCCCAAATGAAACAAAGTAGCTATTCAAAATAAATATTTTTTCCGTAGTTAAAAAAATCACGGATTTCGCAATTTTTGCAACTATCGGGTACATTGGAAATGATAATAATAAGATAACGTAGTATACAAACCCTAAGAAACATTTGGAAGTGACAGTACTTAATGCGTATTTAGATGTAATAGTAAGACAGCTAGATAAAAATTTACCTCGTTTAGTAGTAATTCACCTAACAAGTGCGAAAAAGTCACTTTATGCACTATTTTTTCTACAAGCGTGCGGAAAAACCGAAAAGTTAAAAAGAATCGCTTATTTATATCAAATACATAATCATAAATTAATTATTAACAACATGGATAGTAAATGCGCAGTTTGTAGCATTTTGTAAATTAATTGCAGAGGCTAGATTTTTTTCCGAGGAACTCTGAGACTTTTAGGTTGGGTTTGGATTTTCCAGTTCTCTTTCACGAGTACTTATTGTAGTAACCGTCGTCGAGGGGGTAACTTTTTGGTTGGAAGAGGTCGATTTGGTAGACTGCACTGGTGAAAGTTGGTGACTAGTGGAATGAATGGCATTGAAGTTCAATACTTTATTGGACAGATTATTTTGAAGAACTTTCTAAATAACTTTCTGCCACGGTTGAAGATTTCCAACCTCCAAGGCGTTTGATAATTGTTATTCCTTCCCCGGAATCTGCAAGCATTGTGGCGGCTGAACGTCGAAAACTGTGACCTGTATATAGTTCAAGATTTGGGAGCTTCAGATAACCTGGAATATTTGATGGCATTTTTCCAAAGGTGTTTATCCCGATGCATTGTACTGTGCAAGCTCCTTTCTTGTAGTTTACAAAAAAAAACGCCTATGTGGGGTCTCTGGCTTTCTTAAAATCGCATATAGTACAAAGCTTCTAGAACGGAAACAGAAAAAATTTTAAAAGATTTTCGCCTTCTTTGGTCTAAATCCAACATTTTGTTTGGGCCGTGACTTTAAAACTTGCTTAAATACATGTTTTCATTGGGTTTGATCATCGAATCCTAGATGGCGAAACAAAATGGCGGTGTGTATTGATATAAAAACTACTTATTGAATTTATTTTAAATTATACCCAAAAATCAAATGTGGTTTAGGTAGAAACTGGTAAAATATTGTTAGGAATGATCTAACAAAATGGCGACGAATAAAAATGTTTTAAAAGACAACTAAATGATACTGTACGGTACTGAACTAAATTGAGTCACACTTCATAATTCCTGATAAAAGAAAAGATTCATAACGAGGTAAGGAAATTTACCAACTGTTTTTGTTTTGTGTATATTAGTTTACCTACACCTATCAATCTCGAAATGTATATCGTTCGTTTCTTTTTTTATTTTTTATTTCTTCTTTTTACTAGAGTGTTTTTTTATTATGGTTTTTGTTCATAAATGTATGACATTTTTTGTCAATTTATTTTTTAGGAGAAATTATGCAAGGGAGCCAAGAAAAGTCTTGCGGGGAGGGGCCTAAAAACTCGGCACGCCACTGCAGAGAAACAATCCAATTCTATTAAATAATCCTCAAGCTTACATTTTGAATAACTGGCTTTCGCAATACCTACAAATCTCCAAACTCACGCTGTCCTAAACAAACTTTATAACGGTACAGTGCGTATTTCTTACACATGGCGAGAAATAAGCAAAAGCGCAAAACATAAAAGACCTAATTCCTCCTTTGTGGCCGCGTTATTTTAATCCGTTATTTGGGTAAACACGTGAACCGCCATGAAAAGCCCAAGAATACCGAATAAGAAAACAATATCGTGTATTCCTTCCGGTTCAAGGAACCGTTCTTTCCGATTGGCAATTGAGCCGGCTCTTAAGATGTTTTGGTAATTTGAAAGTTTAATTTGAAAATGAGGCGGCCTCTTTTTGAGCTTAAGCCATGCGATAGCCTAAATAGGCCTTCGCAGTCAAAATACTGGTTGTTTACTTTCCTCCTTAACTGTTGGTGGGCGTCCATTCGACCACCAAGCATTTCCAGTAATTTATTTTTGTTAGTGCTCATTCTACCAATGAATAATGTTAATATAGTCTTAGAGTATCAATACAAAAAGCAAAACAAGAGAATAGGACCTAAAATGTGAATTGAATTTAGACAGAACATAAGAACTAGAAATTAAAACTCAAAAAATTGTTAATATATTACCTCAATAATCCAGTGTGAAGAACAGACAAACTCCAGTTAATCAACCACAGAATACTGAAAACAATAATTATTGATCTAGCTAACTGACACAGAACATGAAAATTCTTTCAAAGGCCAAGTGTCCTTGATTAAAGAGACCGTTAAAAAACTAATAATTATTAACCTACAAGGTTAAATATGAAGTATCAACGATTATCAAATTATCTCTGAGCCAATTAGATAAGCAGTTTGTTTAACACTACTCGAAAGTTTAGGATGAAAACAAGACCTCAGTTCAGAAGGGAAAAGCTACCTATCTGCATGTAGAAAGAAAAGTGGGGCTGTTAAAGTAAATCCCACAATAGTATTTAACCGGAGTGATAAAGTAAATAAAAGCCTATAAAAACCACAGTTTGAAAGAAAAAGTTAAAGCCAAACAGCTTTAGGATCTACACAGTGGCGGCTCGTGGTGAATTATATTGGGAGGTCAATAACAAATTTAAATATAGGCATACTTAAAATAAAAAAAATATCCTATCTTTAAATTGAGCTTTAAATTCATTTGAGGTTCAGGTCTACTCTTCGTTCTTTATAAACGATTTCTCGATACTTAACGCCAACTCCTCAACAAAATTTATAAGCCCTCGAAAAACTCCTGGATTTTCAGACAAAGCCGTTTCATCATGGCCACATAGTGCCAGCTCGAATGCCCAACAAAATTATACACAATCTATAATTTTGTTTAAAATATAACGATTTTTGGATACATTTTCATTAAAACCTCTAAGGGATTTTCTATAAGCTGTGTCTAGCTGAGTTCCGACCGTAGCATAGTTCACCGAACATTTTATATGATCTGCAGAAAACGCATGTTTTTTTATTTTTTCTTATAAGTGATTTAAGTCTTTTTGCACCATAATGAGTCCGACGAGTCCTTAGAAAACAACAAGCAAACATAACAGTAAAATGAGTTAGAGACTTTACAACCACATATCAAGTTAGTTAAATCGTATATGTAGTGAACGGATGGTACACCCGGAATGAAAACACATTATATATATATATATATATATATATATATATATATATATATATATATGTATGTATGTATATAACTAAATGACTATATGCGGAACTGAATTTTTAATAAAAGAAATTACTCACAGCGGGGAAAGTTCCGGGTAAAGAAAATTTATCGATTTTTATAAATTACGAAATTAAATAGAATGATTTATTTAAAAAAATTGGCAAATTTCCTTTACACGGAATGTTTCTCGTTATGAATCTTTCCTTTTATTAGCGATAGTGAAGTGTAACCCAGTTTAGTTCACTAAGTCATCTAGTAACACATATATCTTTTCAAACATTTTTATTGGACGCCATTTTGTTCCATTATATTGGATTCCTACCAATATTTTACCAGATTCGACTTATTCCACACTTGATTTTTGGGCATAATTTAAAATAAATTCAATAAGTAGTTTTTACATTCACGCACATCGCCATTTTGTTTTGCTATCTTATATTCATACCAATGTTGCCATATGCAGTTCATTCCTATGTAACATTTGTTTTGTTATATTATTGATTTATTCGTTATTAGCCGTTCTAATAATTACATACATCTAAGATTTTGGTGGTCTTATTTGTGACCACTAGAAGTATCTTTTCGTCAGTTTGTCAAAATGCATTAACCACAAATAAAATTATGAACAAAAATCAAAAATTCTTTATGTCAGGTGGTATTTTGTTGTTTTGAAGGTTATGTATAAGATATACACGTCTGAAATCAACGCAGTGTTGTCGGAAATTTCAAAATGAAGAAATTGTTTTTTTTTTGTTCCAATCGGACCAATAAAAGTCGCTATATTTCTAGGCCATTTCTCTACAGAAAACAAAAAAATATGGCTTCCGGTCAAACTCAGGAATCCCTTCCGTTGTATCACACCAAAATTATTACATAAAAAATCCGAGAAGGACAATTTCTTTTCTACGAATATTTCAGGTAGATTGCTTCCACTATTATTTTATAAACAATAGTAATAGTGAAGCAAACTTGAATGATTGACTTTGGCGTAAGTGGAAAAAATGCGTTAGTGCAATTTTCGGATATCCGGCCTGTCGATTTTTTCAATTATAAATAAGCGGGATGCTATGGATATTTTTCAGTACAAAATGCATATAAGGAAACAACCATATGAAATGTTTTTCTATAAAACCAATAGTTTTTAATGCATTTTAAAATGGTTCCAAAAAAATAGAACCAAGATTAAAGGATACTCACAGGCCAGTCTCAATTTTTTGGCCTGGCCTCCCTAAGTTCCCCTTGTTAGTTTAATTATTGGTACACATGATTAAAGAAAATCTTTAGAATGAATTGAGAGAGGTGTGGTAGATAAAATTTCCAGCAGCTGCGAATTTGTTACAGAAATCTTAAAGTACCCCATCAACTAGACAGCAATGTCCCACCTGACAATATAAAAAAAATGATATTTTCAACAGAAATGCTGACTGAGCATTAGCAAAGTTAATACATCCACCCTTTGAGTGACTCATCATTCAGAGACTCCATTCGACAAGGGTACTGCCCTACTGCCTACCATCGTCAGCTTAAGACAAGTCCCCCAGGCGAAATCATCACCTATCTTATAAGATATGACCTAGGCAGATGGTGTAGGATGAGGCTATACCACGGCCGACTCCAGAACAGGCCTTAAAGTAGTAAATCCGGCAACAGCGCTTAAGGGTTTGGAATATATGCAGTTCTTGCTAATATTTACTTATACTCAGCAATGGATAAATTGAGTTTTTTGTGGGTCTATTTTTGTTTTAAAAAAAGGAGCCAAGTATGGGTACAGGGACAGCTTTAAGTGATAGCGATAACGGATAATACATATTATATAAATATAATATGCGATACTTCGAAAAGAATGGCTGGTCGTTTTGTTGTAGTTAATTTTATTGTGGTGTATAGTGTTATTTGTGTGGTTAATTTTGTGCTGGGTGGTGAACTAGTATGAAGGTGGTAAAGTCTAGGGTAAAATAGTTCATAATATTATTATGGCATAATCTTGATAACAATGGTCGATTAACAGATGGTACTTCCAATGGCGGCTCGCGGGTGAAAAAGTAAGCGAAGTGCAAATGAAGCAAGAAAATATCGCAATAATTTTTTTTCCAGAATTTTTTTATATGTGGAGTGGGTAGAATATTTTTTTACGACTGACCTAAATTTTGTATACTAAATCAATTCTCCTATCCTTCATATCAGTAAATTTATTTATAACATCCACATAAAATGAATGAGTTCCCCTAATCTACTCCAGAAATTAATTTTGAATCGAAATATTGCCAAGAGAAGTAAGTCTTTCTTGACATATTGTAATATGTCAAGAAAATTAAATAAGTTTTATCACAATTGAAGCAAGAAAAACTTCTTTTCACTGAAGCACTTGTCGAGGTTATTGTCAAAATAAGGAAAACCGATTTATATGCTTCGGTAAAAATATATTTATTTTTATTAATTTTTTTCACTTGTTCTTGCAGCGATATATTCCAATTACTCTCATTGGCAAAAATAAGACCAAGCTCATTTTTAAGTCGTTGACTTTTTGAAAATATTTCCCCATATAACTGTAACGAATTTTTAAACGGGCCAGTCGGAAAATTTAAACTATATTCGGAACACAGTCACAGTCTTGAAATCTTAGTGTAATTTCCATTAAAATATAGTCCAATATTTCATAAAAAAGGGTTCTATACTTAGCCCTAAATTCTTCAGGTGAAAGCTTAGCAAGCTCACGTTTGTAATGATTTATTTCTGTAATAAATTTGCTTTATCAAACATGTATTAAAAAAATGTTCATTTCTTTGTTTACAGAGCGGCTCACGACAGCGTTTTATATTGAATATGCAAAAATGAATGTCAAGCGATTTTTTTTGAAGAACGTCAAATGGTATATCGGTGATTGAGAAAATGTCATTAAACAGTAATGCCAGAAACGTGAATTCAAAATCGTTCATCTCACCTAAAAATCCTTTCGCAAGGCGGGTTGATTTTTCATCAGATTTATCACAGTTTGTAATAAATTCAAAGACGCCTTTTAATTTATTCCAGCCTTAAACAATCAAATTTACTAACTTCGAATTTGAAGTTGTAACAACACCATAAATAAATATAACACAAAACAGTCAAGTTAACTGCAAAGGAACTCACCGGTTACAGCGAAATCCGCGAAAATA
Source organism: Kuschelorhynchus macadamiae (assembly GCA_030620095.1). Taxonomy (NCBI): domain Eukaryota; kingdom Metazoa; phylum Arthropoda; class Insecta; order Coleoptera; family Curculionidae; genus Kuschelorhynchus; species Kuschelorhynchus macadamiae. Next base: position 203,533 of record JAUTXW010005319.1, read on the forward strand.
AAAGTAAATAACCACCGCAAACTGAACGACACGTGGGTGTAGTGTACTGCGCCTGCAATTCGCCGAGAGCGTTGTATGGCGCTGGGCTCGACGTCATCGAACACGCGTTGTCATGGCAACATAGTAGGAAAATCGTAAACTAAACATAGCACCTCCAGCAAAGTCAAAGCGGTTTGCACCACTGTTATAGTTATTATAATAAAATTCGATTGAAAGTTTTAAAAAGACATGCCGCCAACGGTCAAGTAAAATATTTATTCGAAATGTACAGTTTAGTTTTTACCAATTAGGTGAATAAATGAACGTAAAAACTAAAATTTTAAGAGATATATAATAAATATAGTTAGATGTTTGCTTGTTTATTTTTCCTGGTAAAGTAGCACTTCACCTACTTCACCTGAATAGTCGCCACTGGGTACTTCATTACTTCTACGGAGCACAACTCTATTGCTGAAAATAACTGATTATTCTTTAAAAAAAAAATTAATATCGTACCAGGTACATTTAAAACCGAAAACTAGAAAAGAGATTTGATGAAAGCAGAATTTTAGGGGGAGTGCAAGTTTTGATGACGCTATTAATGCCGAAAAAAAATTTAACTGAAACATCTGCGGCACCTTTCTTTTTCTGAAGCCCAAAAACATAACGGAAATAGCGATACTGAATCAGGTCTAGGCTAGGTTTTGCCCCAAAACAGTAATATATACTTTCAACAGACCACGGTCGACTTAGATATAGATTAGAATAGATACCTTACCTAGTAGGTAAGGTATCTATTGTAAGAAAAATATACGTTTTTCATACTTCATACTTCAAACGTATATATATTTTTCACTAAGTCACTAACTACTTATATTTAATTTTCAAAAAAGGCAGAAATTATTACTTCCTACGAAAATTATTATACATCTGGGCCGTGGCTATACTTGCTATGCTTCCCAAGATGATGTACAGGGTGATCTAAAGGAGACGAAAAATGCTTAATATCGTCATTGTTATAAGAAGTTGACCGGTGTTATTTTTATAAAGAATTTATATGTATTTTCGAAAAAACCATTGAGCATCAAAAATATAAAAGATATGTCATAAAACTAGGCCAATTTTATATAACATGTTAAAATGTTCAATTTTTTAACTTCAAATACGCGTTATGAAAAATCCATACCTAACAGAAACATGTAAAGCAAAGTAGCATTCGGAAAAATATTTCAAGGCCTGTTTAAAATAAACTATATTATTTATAACATTGTTTTCTTTCTTTTGGAGAGATTATAAAAAGCAGGATAATAAGAACATGGATTTAGTTTGTTTGTACTAGGTATGGATTATTCATAACGCCTGTTTGAATTGCGAAAACAAAATTATCTCAGCTATTTCGAAAACGAAGAACAAACATAAATAATTTGACTAGCTTTTTCCGCAGATTCTAAAAAGTTAGTAAAATAGAGGTTACTAAATTTAAAATAAGAAAAATTTTGATATTTTATAATATTAGTTTGTTATTTGTTGTTGAACTGTTTTTCGAAAATAAATTTGAAATATTTCTAAAAATCATAGGTACTTTTATATTTAACATTTTTTTCTGAGTCTTAAAACAACAGATATATAAAGCATTTTTACTTACCTTTGGATCACTATGTACAGAGAAGTGGAATGGGGCATATGTACCGGGTGTCCAATTAAGAATGGTCTCCGGCCAGGTTTGCTAGATCGTTTTGATAAATTCCCCCAGAAGGGACTCAAAAATCCCCCAAATTCTGGCCTTTTTAATAGAAAATCCTCCAAATTTATTTTAAAAAATGTAATGTTTTAATTTAACATCTTTTCAAAATTGTTCATTTTTCACAAGAAATCCTCTAAAAGGAAAATGATACACATACTCTAATAAATAACGGAGTTATCCCTAAAACAACATGGCAATATTAAACAACTAACTCCGAACGTTAAAAAAATCAAACGAAAAATGTGGCCCCCAAAAAATCCTCCAAGAGCTTAAAAATACCCCAGTTTTAGGGGAAAATACCCCAATCTGACAACTCTGTCTCCGGTCATAACTCGGTAACCGTTGATCGCACAATTATGGGGAAAAAATATTTATGGGTAAATCGGCCAAGATATATCGCTGGAAATTATTTTCAAGTTCGAAAAATAGCCGCTAGGGGTGTAACAGCCACTCAAAAATTAAAATGCCGGTTTTCTCTTGATTTTTTTTAATTAAAGTTTGTCGAAATTATAAGCATTGTATCTTTCAAGCAATTATGCAACTTTTTGCTATTTATCATTATTGTTATTTTCAATAAAGCGGTGGGGGAAGGTCAAACTTTTTGTATCTCTTTTGGACATTAAACTTGGTGTCTGAAAAAGCGTTTTTTTGCTCTTCACGTAGAGCTATTAACTGTAACGTAATGATTCTATTAGTGATCACTAGATAACGTTTTTTCGTAATTCTTCAAATAATACGAATTTTCTCAAAAAATCAAGTATAAAGTGTATCGAATAGTCAAAAAATTCTGATCCGTATTTAAATTAAAAAAGTTGATGATGGTTGCCTGAATCTGGAACGTCGGATTGAAAAACTAACCACACCAATTTGTAGAGGAGAAAAAGTGACAACGATGAAGTGAAAATTATTTTCATCTGTCATTTCAACTAAGTCTAAAATGATAGAAAAACCATAAAAATTATTTTTTAATTTTTTTTTAGTTTTTCTAAAATTGTGAGCTTAGTTGAAATGACAGATGAAAATAAGTTATCACTTTTTCTCATCTACAAATTTATGAGGTTACTTTTTCAATCCGACGTTTCGAATTCGGGCGACCATCATAAATTTCTTTAATTTAGATATAAACCTGGATTTTTTAGTTCATTATTCGATACCTTTTATAACCTTCAATTAAATTATGACAAAAAAGTCGTATACGATTTGATTTTTTTGGAGAAAATCCGTATTATTTGAAGAATTACGAAAAAACGCCTTCTAGTTACCCCTAATAAAATCATGACGGTACAGTGAATAACTCTTCGTGAAGAGCAATATTCAATGTAATCGTTAATAAACGTTTGAAAGAAAAAAGTTTGACCTTTCCCTTCCACTTTATTATTGAAAACAAAAATAAAAGATAAATATCAAAAAGTTGCATAATTACCTGAAGAATACAATGCTTATAATTAAGAAAATTCAAGAAAAAATTGGCATTTCCAGCGGTCATTTTTCGAACTTGAACGTAATTTCTATCAATTTCTCTTGGCCGAATTACCCATAAATATTTTTCCAGGTAATTGTTTGATCAACGGTTACGGAGTGATGGCTCGACACTCGGTACAATGTCTCTAAGGAGCAAAATACGGAAATTAAAAAAAAATCATGCACTATAATAGTTAAATAGACATAACAATGTTTGCTTATTTAACCTGATTTCAACGATGCTAAAATATTGTTATTTAGTATACTCGTAGAGTTTTATACAGAAACAAAGAAAAAACTTTTAAAACCTGTTGCTTATTCCTTTCTTTCACTTAATGTTTTATTATTTCTTCTTGTTTCGTTTTTAATGCTCTCAATTTTCAAGTTAAAATAAATAAAAAAGTAGTTTGTGAAATATTTCCTTAACTAAAAACCCAGGAATTGAGAACATATTTCAACATTGTACAGAGTTGTGTTTGTATATTGATTTCGTACCATAGTTAATAAACTTTGACTTCAGAACAAATCAAAGTTATATAGGTATATTTAATTTTTGTGCAATACATAGTCATTGAATAACACATATATACTAGCTTTTCAAACATTTTTATCGGGCGCTATTTTGTTCCATCATATTTTATTCCTACCAATATTTTACCAGTTTCTACCTATGCCATACTTGATTTTTGGGCATAATTTAAAACAAATTTAAGCATTTTTTACATTGATATGCACCGCCATTTTGTTACGTCATGTTGAATTCGTACCACAACTTTACTAGTTTATCTCTAAATCACATCAAATCAGAAAAAAATAATGCGGTTAGAACTATTATAAAGTAGAAAAAGGATTTTTTGGGATGACCTTTAAAATAATGAAATTTGGCCAACTATAGACACGTGTCTCTGACTAAAGGTCTTCATCAGTACCTACAGTCAACTAGTTGAGAGACTCTAGTGTGATTTTGTATATTAATTTTGGCGCTAGTTGTACTCGTCTCTCCACTAGTTGACTGTACTGATGAAGACCTTAAGTCAGAAACACGTGTCTATAGTTGGCCAAATTTCATTGTTTTAGCGGTCTTCCCAAAAAATCCTTTTTCTACTATATAATAGTTCTAACCGCGTTAATTTTTTCCTGCTTTCGATTTATATATATATATATATATATATATATATATATATATATATATATATATATATATATATATATATATATATATAAGTTTTTCCAGGACGATTTTTTTTTTGTTGTCTTATATTCATACCAATATGTTACTAGTTCATTCCTATATAACACTTCTTTTTTGTGCAAAATTTGAAAATTAATTTTTTTAGTAATAATTTTTTAACGATTCTTCAGGCTGCCATCTGGCATATTCGATAATTACGAAAATATTATCAAAACATCCTCATATGACCCTTAATTTTTGACTAAAATTTGAAGTCACTCTGATGATTAGTTTTTAAGCTATTCCACGAACTGACAAACAGGCAGACAAACCGACAGACGGACCGACAGAATTGAAAAAACATATTTTTGGCACCTAGCTTATATGTAAAACCTGAGAGGGTGTTTTTTTTACGATTATAAATATTTTATTTGGCCGCAATTTTGTTCGGTCATCTTGAATTAGCACTACGGTTTCACTAGTTCATCTCTATACCACAATTAGTTATGGCATACAACTTGAAATCAGTCCAATAAGTAGTTTTTCAGGCTGAATTTTTAAATAATTTATTAAGCCGCTATTTTGTTTCGCGATCTTGGATTTGCACCAAAAGTTTACCAGTTGATTCTTACATAATATTTAATTTTTGTGCAAAATTTTAGCTAAATGGGATAAGTAGTTTTTTAGTAATATTTTTTTAGCATTTCACTAAGCCGCCATTTTGTTTTGGCATATTGGATTTGTACCAAAATGTTACCACGTCATCCCCATGTGACCCTTAATTTTTAACCAAAATTTGAAGTTAATCGGATAAGTAGTTTTTTAGCTACGCCGCAGACAGACAGACAGACAGAGAGACAGACCGACGGAATTGAGAAAACAAGTTTGTCTGCATCTAGGGTCCCTGAAACGTAAAGATCTGTAAAAATCTCGGTGGGTGATTTTTTCACGAATTCAATACTTCTCTTTTACGAGGGAAGTAAAAATGTACAGAAAAATGAAAATACAAAACCTTGATATGGAGACTGCCACAGGTGTAGTAGGAAAACTGGGAAAATTCTGATACTTTAAATTAAAACCAGATATTGATGTATTATCTGCACTTATTTGTTAAAACCAAAGTTATTTTTTTATAGCAGTTAGCAACACTGTAAAATAGCCTGAACGGCCCGTTACTTATTGTATCTAATGGATCCTTGTTTATTGATAATTTTGCCTTAAGTAATAATTTGCATCGTATTTCATTACTTTGCTATCATTTTTGGTCTCTACTTCTAATATGTATCTAAGGTATAGGATTTCAGTAAGATTATATCTTTAGAATAACATTTAAAACGTTAAATATACAAAAATCAAGGACGGTTACTCTTTGAAGTATTAACTTATCGTAATCCGTTTAAATTTCTAAACCGAAAACACTGGTTGCTTAAAAATCTTTAAGCAGGATTACTGACCACCCGAAAGTATAATGTGTATAAGGTAGAGCTCCTATTGTTTGCCAAAATTAAAATTTACCGGGATGTCTATAAGCCATGTAGAAAGGATGCTAAATCCCCCAAAACATATTAAATATTTTGTCCTCTAGAGTTATTTAACCCGTATCTTAAGCGATTTCAATTGTTGGTGTTTGAGTTTAATAAAAGAATAGAAATCCAATATATAGATACAGACATACATTCTTGCTTTTTTCGGTAACTAAACTCAAAATAGTAAAAATTAATATTTTATTCTCTCTTGAAAATTTGACTTTATGAAGTCAGCGTCAAACTAATTCTTAATTACTTAATCACTACTACTACTATTTTTAAATAGCAATAAAAAGTAATTGTATTTTACTAATTCAACAAACTAGAAAAATCTTTTTGACAAGCTTTTATTTAACTTGCGTTCTTCGTATGTCTGTCGTTCTGGTTGAAAACTTCTAATCGATTTTTCAAGCACTTGCTGTCATCCGAATGAGCTAAAATTTGGCATACCTAGTAATTTCGCTAACAAGGCAATAATACCATGGAGTTGGTTTGATGATGGAGCCGGAAGGTAGCCATAGGAGCTCCTAAACTACACAACATAACCCCGACGTGTTTGGGCTCGTTGGACATGTCTTGATAATTACACTAGTCAACAAATAAAAAATTGGGACAGATATTATAATGGCTGTCCGGGAGACTCTAAAGTATCCTGATTACGAATTCAACAACCAAAATTGTCCACCACGTATAGATTTTTTATATAATTTTTATATATTTTTATATATAAGTTTAGAGCAAGAAAAAAAAAGATATTCTAAGTACAACAGGTTTCATTTGCAAAAACACACATGACAATAAATTTATAGTAAGTCTTCTGTAGACAACATTTTTGCAAATGCTGATTTGTATTTATATATATTTCTAATATATATTTCTCTCATAAAACCGAATATTAACAAGATAAGAAGGGGCACTGGAAGCTCCTCCTCTTGTTATGCCTGTTTCACTCAATATCGAATGCTATGCTTTCTCGATCCCTCGAAGTCGCTGCCGGTCAAGATGCGTATAACGGTTGTCCGTCGTAAAATAAAGTATTGAAATATACCATCCAACATTAATATATATATATATATATATATATATATATATATATATATATATATATATATATATATATATATCAATTGTCTTAATATTTGCCGGCGCGCGACGTGAGACTACTAATTTATTAGTTTTTAAAAATTGAAATAAGCATTTATCAATTTACTTAGTGTTTTGTCTTTGGTAAATGGCTAGAAAATTACGATTAACTCTACTCTATTTTTATAGGAAACGTCAAAATTATTCATTTCTTTTTTTTTACAAGAAACCTCAAATCAGGGTTGCTTCGAATTTTTTTTGGCCTGATAAGAAATTTCAGAAATCCTCCTCCAACACAATTTTGTAAGGTATTCAAGAAATTATTTACTCAAGAATATCTTAACGAGGTTGAAGGTGTAAATTGTATTCAGGATATTAATAAAGTTTTGCTTAATGTAACTTCTGATACAATCGAAGAATTAAGAAAAGACAGAAAAGAAAAAAATTAAGGAAGTACGGAAGGCAATGCTTTAGTGTTTATATTACTGGCTTTCTATTAAAAAATTGGTAAATTTTCTTTACCCGGAACTTCCCTCGTTCTGAATCTTTTCTTTTTTTAGGAATAGGGAATCCTCTTTTAGCGCGCCGTCTCCTGTCGAAGGTTGGCAATCCAAATTGCAGTCATAGTTCTGGAAACTGCTGGCCGAAAAATATCGGTCGATGTACATTGAAACCATCTTCTCAAATCCTTTAGCCATGAATTTTGGCGTCTTCCGACTGATCTATATATTGTCTTTTCCCACATTTGATAGTAAGCATGAGTTCTTTTTGTTTGTGCTTACGATTGAGAACCTGAACGTTAGTTATTCTCTGGATCAATGATATGCGCAATATTTTTCGGTATAAGTACATCTCAAATGCTTCTATCCTTTTCTCAGTCTCAGAATCAAGGGTCCAACCTTAACATCCGTACAATAACATGGAGAAAATGTAGCATCTTAGCATGCGAACTCTTAAATCCAAGCTTAGATCGGTTCTTATACAGAATTTCCTCATATTTATAAAGGCCCTTCTAGCTTGTTCTATTCTTGACCTTATCTCCTTCTTTGGGTCGCATTTGTCATTAATTATAGTTCTCAGGTATTTATATGAGGATACTTGCCTGTCTTGGTCTTGGATATATTTACGGAGAGTCCATATAGTTTACTGTAACATACTACACGATCCATAATATGTTGTAATTCTGCGAGGCTATCTGCAAATATTACAGTGTCATTGGCGTATCTGGTGTTGTTAATTTCTTTACCGTTTATTTTAATTCCTCCGTCAGTTTCTTCTAGAGCCTCCTTAAATATGGCCTCTGAAAATATGTTAAAGAGAAGTGGTGAAAGCACGCAGCCTTGTCTCACTCCTCTCCTGATAGAAACACTTTCCGAAGTTGCTTGATCTACTCTGACTTCTGATGTTTCGTGCCAATAGAGTTCGGTTATGATACGCAGATCTTCCCTGCCGATAATCTATGAAACATGCAAATATGTCTCTACACCTTTGTGTTAATACATTTAGGGAAAAGAGTGCCTCCCGCGTACCAACCCCACTTCGAAAACCAAATTGAGTGTCATCTATTTGATATTCACATTTTCTGAATATTCGCGTGTGAATAATTCTTAGAAATACTTTTAATACATGAGACATAAGGCTTATCATCCGATAGTCATCGCAGTGCGAGGAATTAGTTTTTTTTTGGTAGTGTTACAAATGTGGACTTCAGCCAGTCAGAAGGTATTTTCCCAGAGCTGTAAATTGCGTTGAATAGTGAAATCAATATCTTCAGGCCCACTTCCTCTTGTTCTGCTATTGCTTTTAGGACCTCTGCATGTATTTTGTCTGGCCCTGTAGCTTTACCATTTTTCTGAGCCATTATTGCATGTATGACTTCATTCTTGGTAATGTAGGGTGCTTCTTCGTTGTTGTCGTCGTAGGGAATAGTAGCCCAATTTAGTTCAGTATAATAGTCATTACTATCTTTTAAACATTTTTATTGGACGCCATTTTTTTTCATCATATAGGATTCCTACCAATATTTTACTAGTTTCTACGTATGCCACACTTGATTTTAATAGCATAACTAAAAATAAATAATTTATTAGGTCGCCATTTTGTTTTGCTATCTTTTATTCATACCAAAATGTTACCAGTTTATTCCTAAGACTCGATTTTTGTGCAAAATTTGAGGAAATTGGATAATTAGTTTCTTAGCAATAGTTTTTTAAACGTTTCACTAGTCCGCCATCTTGTGCCGGCATATTGGATTTTTACCAAAATATTACCAAGTCATCCCCATATGACCCTTAATTTTTATCTAAAATAGAAGTCAATCTCCTAAGTAACTTTTAAGCTATGTTGCAAACTGACAGACCGACAGAAACTGACAGACGAACGGAAAGAATCGATGAAACATATTTTTGTGGCATCTAGGGACTCTAAAACCTGAAAATATGTAAAAACTCAGAAGGTGACTTTTTTACGATTACAAATATTTTATTTGGCCGCCGTTTTGTTCAACCATCTTGAATTAATACCACAGGTTTACTAGTTTATCTCTATACCACGATTAGTTTTTAGGCTGAATTTTTAAATACGTTATTAAGCCGCCATTTTGTTTCGCCATCTTGGAGTAAAATTTTCAACAATTAATTTTCTTTTTTACTTATTTTTACAAACAGTACTTTTTATAATTATATTAAGATCTATCAATTAAACAACTTGATGTTTTCGCCTTTTTTAATTTAATTCATATAAACAAAATAAGTCACAATAACAATTACGGCTAGATATTTTTAAACTTCTTTTTAAATCACCCTGGTAAGTGAACGTTTATTCGTTAATTAATGGCTAGCGATTTGCATCAACCTCGTAAAAGCACGGACACTTGCAAAGCTGTTTGAATTTCTCGGATTCGTCGGCGCGTTATTGTAAGCACAACATAAAAGTTCCGACGGTCTAAGCTCCTTCTTGTCTTGTTAATGTTCGATTCTCATAAAAAACCAACAATAACCCCCATCATTGCTGGATCCCATCCCCAAAAGGGAGTGAAAAAAAAGACATGCGACAAACATTTTATCCCTTAGTATTTTTCTAATTTTGGTCCAACAAATGTTCCTTCCTTTAGCTTAGCATCACTTAGATTAGGAAAAATGTGCTTAAGGTATATAAACGCACATCATTCTTTATCTAATGCTTTTACGAAATTTTTCATCAATCTCAGTTTAATGTGTAATGGAGGTAACAGAAATTGTCTAGGATCAACAAGAGGTATATTCTTTATGTTAGCTTGGCCTGGAATAAATTCATCTTTCTGAAGCCATTTTTTTTACTTGGTAATGGCTCAGTCTTGTCCTACTGTCCTAAAGACAAAGGAAACAGCATAACTTGGTAAATTCACCTTAAAGCCCTAGTAACAGTCCTATAACTTTTAGGTCACTACATATCTGCCACTTATATATGTCGTATCATAGCTTATTGATTGCTTTTAAAATAAGTGACATACTTTCGTATGTTTCGTTCATGTCAACTGCATCCTCAAGAGGAATAGACGGTATTTTGTTGCCATTATGGAGCAGAACAGCATTTAAGCTTATTTTAGAAAAATCTATAAATAAGCGCCATTCGTCCGGATTATGTGCAAAGCCTAATTTTTTCAAAAAAATCTATTTGGATTAACACAGGCACACATTTTATTCTGCATAGGAAAAATGATGATACTTCCCGGTTACGGTTCCTAGATATTGCAACTCTTGTTCCAGTGGCTATTAAATTACATTGTTGTAATTTTGAACCTAATAGTTCAACATGTTCTTTGGACAACTGGAGGTTCCGAACTAGATCATTTAATTCAGCTTGTTCGGTTAAGTGCGCTGCTTTTTCCTCACTTTCGGGAAAAAAGAACCGTCATTTGCTGAAACATTATCGGGTTCTGCCTTATCATCATACATTTCTAAATCTTGCTCCCAATTTGCCGAGGGCACTAGAATTTATTTTTTTTATTCCAACAATCATTACTTTTTAAAGTAATGTGATTAAAATGTTTATTAATTTTTTCTGAAAAAACCATATCTAGAAGATCTTACGTTTTTACCCTTATTTCCGCATGTAGCGACCAAAAATTAACAAAAAATTGTCTTTTACACCACAATAGCAAATGGCTGTAAACTAGTGTTATTATAGACATAGATGGTGTCTAGCATATATTTATGAGAACAGAAATGACATTTACATATTTGATAAATTATTTTGTAACTAATACCGATCGAAGAAATCTAAACACAAAAACCAGAAGGGATTATAAAAATGGAGAGATATATATAATCTTCCATTTCAATTTTTTAAATATAATATGTTGGACCCAAAGAGGAATTTAAGATTAAAAAAGCCTGCATTCCAGTAAATACGAATTTAAAACCTTTTAATATTATTTATTTTATGTATATTTATCGAGTTCTTTGTAGGAAGTTTCCATTAATTTTGAAAATCCTTTATTCTCCTTACTAGCATTGCAGCTTATACAAGAAATATATTTTGGTGCGGGAACTTTTGTATAATTCTCCAAATTATTTAGTTTAAGGCTACTTTTACTTCCTTCGTAAAAGGGAAGTAAAAGATCACCCTCGCCCTTACGTTTCAGGGTCCCTAGATGCCGAAATAGTTATTTATACTATAAGGGATGTAAGTAAGATTTACCAGTCGAGGACCAGTTTGCGCCCGAGCGATAGCGAGGGCTGGCAAAAAAGTTCGAGACTGGTTAATGTACTTACATCCCATATAGTATATAACGTTTTTCCCCCTCCCTGTATTGTATGTTTACAAGAAAATGCTGGATGTATTTTTGGATTTTCATTATCATTACATTCGATAGCATTCTCATTAAATTATTAAGGCAGCCGTGATCCGTTGCCAGAGCAACATAAGCAGTTTTTATTTTATCAATAACGTCAAGTTGACAATTCATAGCGAAAAGTTTGAGAGGTTGTTTGATTCTGTGTGGACAAAATGGATGTTTCAGATATAGAAGAATCAGCGAATATTGCTTGTTTATCTCTCCTAACGGAAAAGTCGAAAAAAAGGTATAAAGCAGCGTATAAATCCTTTCAGAATTGGTGCCAAAGCAAGACGGCTACCGCAGTCTCAGAAACCTTGTTTGTATTTCCACGAAAAAAGTGCTATATTGAAGTCCCCATCAAGCTTATGGTGTGAGTATTCGATGTTGAAGTCCACCCTTTTTATAGAGGAAAATACAAATATTTCTAAGTATCAAAAACTTCGAGCATTTTTGAAAAGAAAAAATAATGGTTATATACCCAAAAAATCGAATGTGTTTAACAGGGAAAATGTGAATAAGTTCATGCTTGAAGCCCCTGACGATATATACTTATTGATGAAGGTCGTAATGGTAATGGAAGTTGCTGAAGCGCGCCGTTCTGATGAACTCTGTGAAATGAAAATGGACAATGTTAAAATAAGTCAAGAAGTCATAATTGTGACCATTCCTGATTCCAAAAATGGAATGTCACGTACATTTACAATGACAAAAAGTGACGACACTCAGGTATGTCATTTCAAAATAATTCAAAAGTACATTGATACAAGATTCCACATGACCACTTTTAATCCGCGCTTCTTTATGAGATATTAAAATGGAAAGTGCTTAAAAAAACCTGCCGTAAAAAATACGTTTTCGTCAATTCCAAGTAAAATTGCGAAATTTCTAAAGTTTGAGAATTTCAAAATGTATACTGGACACTTTTTTAGAAAAACGTCGGCAACTTTATTAGCAAATACTGGAGTTGATGTATTAGCTATCAAGCAACATTATGGATGGAAATCCGCTACTATTGTGGAAAGTTACGTAGCTGAGAGCCTGAATAATAAAAAGGAAGTAGCGAATAAAATTTTATACAGTAAGACCCAGCCAGAAGTGTCTTGCAGTACTTCAACAGTGACAGAAATATTGGTTAGAAACGAAGGATCTGTGGAGTCAGAAAATATAATATACATCGAGAAGAAACTGAAACTAAAAAAGAGCTAAATTTTCCAGAAGTCATTGCCATCACTGAGCACTGGCTAAATATCAATCAACCTGTTTTTATTAAAAACTATATCACAATTGCCAGATTTAATAGAACTAATTTAACTCATGGAGGCACCATGATAATGTCTTCAAACAACGATTTTTCCGAAATATCAAAGTATAATCATTTATTATCTGAAAAAGTATTTGAATTTTCTATCGTTTATCACAATACTTATGACCTTTATATTATTTGTATTTATAGAACACCTGATGCTGATGTGCAATTATTCTGCCATAACCTTCTAAGTTTGCTCGAGTCCCTTCCTGTAAAAAGCAAATTAATCTTATGTGGCGATTTCAATATTGACTTTTCCAGTGTGTGTGCTGCTCAGGAATGTCTTCAGTCCATCTTTGAGTCATTAGGAATTGCCATGCTCGTCAACTCACCAACCAGAATTACTAAGACAAGTGCCAGTACTATAGATTACGTTGTGTCTTCTTTCGATCCTAGCTCCGTCGAATGTAATGTCTTAAGTCCAGTTTTCTCCGATCATGAAGCAATTTTCACAAAATTTTCAATTACATCCAAAGCCAAAAATTCCTCTAGACAAGTAGGCCGTATTTTTTCGGTTAGAAATTTCATTAATTTCAAACACCTATGTCAAATAACTGACTGGGACTCTCACACTTATGATGTCGACACTGAATTTTCTCGTTTTATAAATACTCTAACTAATATAGCTTCTGAATCTTTTCCTCTTAGGCCTATCAAAAATAAAAGAAGTAAACCCTGGTCCACTAAAGGTTTACGTATATCTTCTAAGAACATGCGGTCACTATCTCATTTAAAGAAATTTTCGGACAGTGTCTTTTTTCATAATTATGTAAAATCATACAGAAAAATTTATCATAAAACTATTAAAGCCGCCAAAGATATTTATTACAATAATAGACTTTCTAGCGCCAAAAATGTAGCTAAAGAAACCTGGTCTATCGTAAATGATTTAAGAAACAAAACTCCTTTATCCAGCACTATCCTTACCTCTCCTGAGGACCTAAACAATTATTTTGTAAATGTAGCCAAAGATTTGACTAAATCCGTATCTCAATCTAATGACCCAATTTCATATCTCTCTAATCATAGGGTAAACCTGCCCAGTTTCTTCTTTTCACCAGTAGTTTTATCAGAACTTCGTAGTACAATTAATGATATCAAAAATAAATCTTCTTCGGGAACTGATGGGCTTACTTTAAAAATGTATTCAAGTCTGCCGGAATGCACACTAGAGCATCTGACTACTTTGATAAATATGTCTTTCCAAAATGGTACTTTTCCAAGCTGCCTTAAAACTGCAATAATCATACCTCTTCACAAAGGTGTTTCAGAAGAAGCTTCGAACTATCGCCCAATTGCACTTCTCCCTACGCTATCTAAGATCATCGAAAGACTGGTTAAAAAAAGGCTTTTATCATTTCTGTCTAGATATGAAATACTTACAAAACATCAATTTGGATTTCTAAGTAACAAATGCACAAGCGATGCCATGTTTTCCCTTCTTAATAGAGTTTTCTCCAGCCTAAACAACCATCACGCTACGGCAACAATTTTCTGTGATTTTTCCAAAGCTTTCGATTGTGTGAATCATAATATATTAACTAACAAACTGCAGTACTATGGTTTTAGAGGGGCTCCTCTCAATTGGTTTAAGTCATATCTTAGCAACAGAAATCAAGTTGTGAAAGTTGACAACAGGATGTCTTCTTGTAGGCCAATGGAATATGGAGTGCCTCAAGGCACGGTACTAGGCCCTATCTTGTTTCTTCTGTTCATAAACGACATGGCTAATTTAAACATTAGTGGAAAAATATGTCTCTTTGCGGACGATACCAGCTTTACGTGGAGCCACCCAGATGTCACGGACCTACATAGGATTGTATCTAATGACCTAATCACCATTAAATCCTGGTGCGATTCTAATCTCCTATGTTTGAACATCTCTAAAACGAAAGTCTTGTCTTATAAAAACACGCTGCAACACTTTGACCTTAATGGTACCACTATTGATGTCGTAAACTCTGTAAAATTTCTAGGGCTTCTTGTAGATGATTCTTTAAAATGGGATCCACATATCGACGCTTTATCAAGGAAGTTAGGTTCTGCTTGCTTTGCGTTAAGATCTGTTTCCGAGGAGCTTAGCTTTTCTACCTCTAGAACTGTTTATTTTGCTCTTGTTGAGTCGCACCTCAGATATGCTATTCCATTCTGGGGTACATGTTGTGCGACTCAATTTGATCGAATTTTTATACTACAAAAAAGAGCTGTTCGTTACCTACTGAGACTTAACAGTAGAACTCACTGCCGAGATTTCTTTAAAAGATATAAAATACTAACCCTTCCTTGCTTATTCATTTTGGAATCGGTTTGCTTAATTCGTAAGCACGCACCTGCTCTATTAGAGAGACCTTCTCACAACTACCCTCTCAGAAATACTGAGCACGATCTCTATCTTCCAACCCCACACTCAGAGTTAATTAAAAGATCAGTAATCTACAATGCAAAAAAATGCATAATCACCTGCCATTTAACATCAAATCCATAATATCTCTGACTTCATTTCGCAAGGCTTTGAAATCATTCTTACCGGAAAGAGCCTTCTACACCGTGAACGAGTTTTACAACACATAATTTTATCCTTATGAACCCCTAGTGTGATAGTTGCCATTACCAACCATTTTTACCGAACTTTGTATATGTATTTTTTTTAATTGTTTCGTACTTTTTTATTTTTTACTTTGCTTTTTTATTTTTTTACATTATATTTATGAAAATGTTTATAACATAGTACGACTGACAAAGTACATTTCTAATGTACTTCTTTTAGGATTCTATAATATTAATATTCTAAATTCCTGATTTAAATATTATTTTTCTATAATATTTATGATGTGTTTTTGTCTTGTTTTGTTTGCTAATTTTGATGTTTGTAAACTATTTTTTTACAACAGCTTTGTCCACAAAATTGTAAAATTTTTTTTGACAATAAAGCATTTATTTATTTATTATTATTATTTATTAAAAAGAAACGAGAAAACGTGTTTCTAAATTTTGTTAATAATGTGAATAATTGTAATAATTGTACCATTAATATTCATTTATTCAATTAATATCACCGGATTTTAGATTATTTTAGATTATTATTTCTCTAGGGATGTAAGTTGACTTACATCCTGTGGTTAAGGGCAACCAATACCTTGTTGAGTAATTTTCACTTACGTGTGTCAAAGCAGTGTCAAAATAGGTTGCTTACAATAGAGGGAGGGGGAAAAACATGTTTTCTCAATTCCGTCAGTCTGTTGGTCTGTCTCTTCGCGGCATAGTTAAAAAACTACTTACCCGATTGATATCAAATTTTGGTCAAAAATTAAGGGTCATATGGGAACGACCTGGTAACATTTTCGTAAAAATCCAATATGGCAAAACAAAAAAGCGGCCTAGTGAAATGTGAAAAAAATTATTACTAAGAAACTACTTATTCAATTTATCTCAAATTTTGCACAAAAATCAAGTATTATGTAGGAATCAACTGGTAAACTTTTGGTACGAATTCAGGATGGCGCAACAAAATGACGGTTTAGAAGATTATTTAAAAATTCAACCACTACTATACTACAAACTACTTAATAGACTGATTTCAAATGGCGCGCCAAAAACAATTGTGAAATACAGATGAACTAGTAAAACTGTTGTACTAATTCAATATGAAGGAACAAAATGGCGGCTAAATATAATATTTGTAATCGTAAAAAAAATAATTTTCTCAAGTTTTAAATTTTTTTCAATTCCGTTGGTCCGTCTGTCGGTTTGTCTATCTGTCTGTCAATTCACGGAATAACTTAAAAACTACTTATCAGAGTGACTTTAAATTTTGATGAAAAATTAAGGATCATATGGGGATGACCTGCTAATATTTTGGTAAAAATCCAATATGCCAGAATAAGACAAAGGAATTATTAAAGAAACCAATTATCCAGTTTACCTTAAATTTTGTACAAAAATCAAGTGTTATATAAAAATCAACCGGTAACATTTTGGTATGAATATAGGATAACAAAATAAAATGGCGGCCTAAGAAAATATTTTAAAAATCATCCTGAAAACACAAACAGCGGAACAAAACGGCGGCAAATAAAATTTAAAAAAATCAACGTAAAAAAGTCCTATTCAATTGACTTTAAAAGTTGCAGAAAAATGAAATATGATATAGAGATAAACTGATACGAATTTAACATGACGTAACAAAACGGCGGTGTGTGTTAATATAAAAGCTACTTATTGAATTTACTTTAAATTATGCCCAAAATAAAGTGTGGCATAGGTAGAGACTGATAAAAGATTGATAGGAATCCAATATTATCTAATAAAATGGTGACGAGTAATAATGTTTTAAAAGACAGTATATATATATATGTGTTACTAAATGACTGAGAGTTACTTGGGGAAGTGTAAATATAGGTGTGAGCCACAATAGACCACAGATTCGCAGTGGAGGGTCGCTTTGATCCACTCACTTTTAACCTAACCTAAACTAACTAAATGACTATCTACTGTACTCAATTGGGTTACACTTCACTATTCCTAATAAAAGAAAAGATTCATAACGAGGGAAGATCCGGGTAAAGGTAATTTACCGATTTTTTAAAAATATATCTTCAGAACCACCGTAAGCGGCTTTAAAATATAAATACAAACAAAGCCATGTAACTGTCAGATTGTTACATGGTTGCCGAATGTTGCATATCTGTTTAGAATAATTGAATCTGATTTAACAATAATTACGGATATTACGTTTCGCTATAACGAAATATTGATTGCCTATGAATATTAATTGTAAAATTCGAGATATGAACTGTTATGAATAGTATTTCTTTTCAAGCCTTAATTTGTAACAGTTGCCTATGTTTGTGGATAAAAATTAACTTTTGACAACATGGCCTGCACCTGCGCACATTGGAAATTGCGGCCATAACTATTTTTATAATTATGATATTATTCAGGGTGACTCAAACTCAGAGGCCTATTAGAAGTATTCGGAAAACCAATGAATAGATTACTTTGAAATTTAAATTGTGCGGCGTTGCCGCTTCTAACTTTAACAGGTGGTAACATCTGTTTTCTAAATGGAATACCTTTCAAATGATTGTATGTTTGTATTGTCCTGAATATTTTAAACACTTTTTATGTCATGTTTCCTATATCCAAATTCAACTGTTTTCGAGAAAATGGCGCGTGAAAATTGACATTTTTGACTCTTTGAAACTCTGTAACTCCCAAACAATTTAACTTCAAATAAAATGGATTGAACTTTCTCATCTTGGTTTTTAGTTATCTCTCTCCTGACAACAATTTCTACTTTGACAGAAAATGTCAAATGTTGACTCCTCCTATCAAACTAGAAATTGGTGTGCGGAAAAAGATAATTAAAAACTGGGAAAGTAAAATCCATTTTGTTGCAAGTTAAGTAATTTGGGAGTTACAGAGTTTCAAAGGGTAAAAAATATCAATGCTAGAGAGCTATTTTCTCTAAAACAGTTTAATTTAGATATAGGAAACATGACACAGAAAGTAGTTAGAATATTCAGGAACATAGAAAAATGTATTAATACCCCGTCAAATATTTATCAAAAAGGCGAATACTGCTCCTTATATGACTGCTTCCGTAGATTTTAGTACCGCAACTTTCTATCTTTAAAAATAAGGGAGATACTCCGCAAAAGTGCCGAAAATGAGTTGCCCTCTACATCGTTTTTGTTTTTATACGAAAAAGGAAGAAAATAATGTTTCCTTGTTTCTTTTAGTCCTGAAGAAGAATAAATACATAGTTGACGATGACCCTTTAAGAAAAAAAAAAGGTTTTTCGTGTAGGTTATCTTAAACAGGTTGCCCCATCTCTCCTTGAATTTATTAGCATGTTAAATTTCACAATTTATATACATATATATATATATATACATATATATATATATATATATATATATATATATATATATATATATAAAACAGAAAAAACGGAAGAATTTTTTTATTACAATGTAAACATGCAAGTGTTATACAAGTGTTATTTTAACCAAAATTGTTAGAAACATAAATTCATTAGACATATTTCTAAAAGAAAAAATTAATCAAGCAAATACTTATATCCCCCAAAATATTCTAAATGACTTTCTAAGATTAGAAAACGATAAATATGAAAAAACATTCGAATATGAATAGTTAGAAAACATTTCTGAAACAGATATTTCAAGTGACATTGCCGAAGGTTTGACGTTAGGAAAAACATTTTCACTTCCTATAATAAAAGAACAACATTTACCTTATTCTGAATACATTGCGTCAATAGAACAAGCAATTTATGATAAACCTGATCAAATAAAAGACAGTATTCGAGCCGATGTTGTAAACCTTATTTCAAACCACAAATCAAAAGTTAGCCAAAACAAAATAAAATCTAATAAAATGAAAAAAATATTCAAAAAAAATTAAGCAAAGTCAAACATTTTATTACAGCTAACCCACAAATAACAATCTTACAACCAGATAAAAGTAATAAAACTGTGGTCATGAATTCGACAGAATATGATAAAAAAATAAATGAACTTTTAAATGACTCAAAAACCTATAAAAAATTAAGAACTGATTCCACAAACACATTTCAATTAAAAAATAACAACTTTGTAAGAAAACTAGTGAACAATAATTCGCTTAGTGACCTAGAAGCCTAAAAATTAATGCTTCACAATGCAACAGCTCCATATTATATTATACTGACTACCAAAATTGTATAAGCCGGGAATACCTCTTCAACCAATAGTTTCTTGCATTCAGTCTCCGTTTTACAACTTATCTAGATAACTGTCAAAATGTTTATCAAATGTTACAGGTAAAAACGATTATTATATAAAAGATTCTTTTCCTTTCAAAAAGTTTATTGACACTGTAAATATTCCAGATATTCATAAACTACTTTCATTGGATGTAATTTCATTATACACAAACATTCCAAATGATTTAGTAACAGAAATTATCAGACATAAGTGGAATTTAATTAAAGAATATACTACTCTTTCTTGTAACGAATTTATAGAAGCAATAAAGTTAACATTAAATAATAACTATTTTCAATACAAAAATAATTTTTATCAGCAACTTGACGGCTGCGCCATGGGTTCTCCAATATCGTCAACCATTGCACATTTAGTAATGGAACACTTGGAAGAACATGTCATAAAAAACTTAGATTTTCAAATTGTTTTTTTCAAATGTTCAAAATTCAAGATATCATTAATAAATTTAACAGCTTTCATCCAAAACTACAATTTACTTTTGAATTAGAAGAAAATGATTAAATTAATTTTCTTGATTTAACATTGATTAGGGACCAAAATAACATTAAAACAAAATGGTACACAAAGAAGACTTGGTCATGTCGATACCTAAATTTTAATTCACACCACCCAAACACCCAAAAAAACAGCGTTATAATTGGGCTTACTGATCGGGCTATTGCTCTCACTTATCCAGAATTTAGACCAGATATTCTAAAAAAAGTTCAAGACATCCTAGAAAAAAACCATTTTTCTATAAAACAATTTAAACCAATTTTTAAACAACGGGCATATAAATTCTATAATAGACAGAAACAGAATAACAAACACAGCATCACAAACAACACTAAATACATATCAGTGCCATGCACAGATGGTTTGTCAGAAAAATTAAAACACAGTTTATCCAAATATTATATTATAATATATCATAAATCACATAATTTATTAACAAATTTATACACTCCTCTAAAAAGTGAAATTCCGAAAAAAAAATCAAATGTAATTTATTCTGTGCCTTGCATAAATTGTCCTAAAAAGTATATAGGTATGACCACACAATACTTCTTAGAAAATCGGTTAAACGGCCATAAATATACAAAGAACGCTTCCACGGCTTTACATAAACACGAAAAAAGTGAAAAACATGAATTCAACTTTTCCGAAACAAAAATTTTAAGTCGAGACAGCAATTATCATAAGTTGGCAGTTAAAGAAATGATTCATATAAAGAAAGATCAGAATGCAGTAAATGACGAAAAGGACATACAAAATCTAAGTCAAATTTATCACAACCTAACCAAATAATAATTAAATTTAATAATAAAAAAATAACCTAAAGTAATATAATGATTTTCAAAACACTAAAATTCAATTTATTAACACCTGTAAATAAACAATTATACATGTTTTCAGCCATGCACTGTATACCAAAATACATGGGTTTTTAATAAAATAAAAAAAAATCAAGATAATGGTTTTTATAATTCCGGAATTTACATAGATCTTACCTATCGGTTAAAACATTCAGAACATCAAAATTTTTAGTGTAAATAATATTGTCGTTTCCAAGGTAAGGTACATATAAAATTTATTTTAATAATTTACGCTATAGTTGTTTTATTAAATGTTGTGATTACAAAAATATTTTAATTAATTAATGTTCAATAGTAAGTATTATGAATGTTTGTTTTGTTACGTATAGTACATGTTAAATCTTTGCGTATGTTTGTTGAAAAGTACTAATCCATGTATTATTTATATTTTTTAGACCTGCAATAAAATGCTCTTGAAAATGCTTCGAACAAGAAGCGAAACGTCGAACTAGTTGCAGAAAAAAAGTTTCATTAATTAAACTATACCCCAGAAAAATAAAAAGTTTTAGTATAAAATATGGTTTAAGAACAGTGTAAATATATATATATATATATATATATATATATATATATATATACAATTAGTATTATTTTAAAAAGATTGCAAGAGATGGTGGCGCATTTTGAATATCTTATAAAGGCAAGAAAAGCCTACAAGAAATAATGAAAATAGTACCCCTATTTTGTGTTCTACAATAACAACCGCTTAAAAAAGTCCAAACTAACATATTTCTCATTCTTCTTTGATCCCACTTCAACGAAACGTCTCAAGGATTTAAACTCAATTATCTCGTTTCTAAGCAAATTAACTTCATTTAAGGAATCTCACCGTGGAATCAGTATAATCGACTACAATTCAGAGATGATTGGGATAACGCTCTATCATACGTCATTTCAGGGGGTGGTTTTCGATACTAAAAGGGCGATAGGCCGTTTCCCGCTGCGATTGTCTTTGTTCGGTCACGTCCAAGGATCCCGTTCAGAGAATGATGAGGAGTTGCACTCGGCGCACGTGCCTCTCTTTATATAAACATTTTAATATGCTCACTTCAGCGTATCGCCCGCGCGCATCTTAAAGGGTCAATTTTTATGTTGAATCGCAATCACGTTTTGTGTATTTTCTTCTATCCATGAATTTATAAACGGAAACAGGGATACAAGGGTGGTTTATTATTGATTTCGTTTTAAAAGCCATAGTTATCCAAATACACAGTATATAAGCCATGAGCCTAGGAAAAGCAAGAAATTAATTAATACATTTCCTGTACTTTTTCTTTTACTAGGAACAGTAAAGTTAATAACCCATATACAGGGTGCCCGAAATAAAAGGCGAATACTTTTACATAGTAATTTATGTATTAAAAGAGGACTAAAATGTTATATAAATATATCGAAAATTCCTAAGAATAAGCCCCTCTGAAGTTGTTTTTTCTAAAATATTTAGGAAACGTTTAAAGACTAGATAATGAAATTTGAGTATTTATGGTTTTAGTTGAAGTCAAAAATGTCATCAGTAGATCATGGGCGTCCCGAATGAATGGAAAAGTCACTATAACATTTTTCTGTGTAGATTTTTTCATATTAAAATCCTGAAATTAGGTTTTTCTAAAAAGGAAAGGTACTCTTAGTTTAATTCGCTGAGATACACCTTCCTCTCCCCCTCCCAATCGGGATGCCCCTGATTTAGTATTGATATATTTGACTCTAGGATTCGATTCAGCATTTAAAAATGTCCAAATTTCAAAATATTGTAGCTAAACGTTTCGACAAAATTTAGAAAAAACGATCTTCAGAGGGTTTACATAAAGTTTTTGTCTTCTTTTATGTCACAAATTGCTCTGTAAAAATATTAACCCTTAATTTCGCGTATTCTATCTTTTCAAATATTTTTTATTGGATGCCATTTTGTTCCACCATATTGGATTTTACCAGCTCATCTCTGTATGACACATAATTCTTGTTCAAAATTTGAAATTATTCTAATAGGTAGTTTTTCAGGCTGATTTTGTATGTTTTTAATAATAGGTTTTAGTACAAAATTTGACGTTAATTGGATAAGTAGTTTTTAGTCATTTCTTCACAGAGCCGCCATTTTGTTCCCCCGTAATGGATTTTTACAAAGATGATACCAGGTCCCCATATAGCCCTTAAATTTTGACCAGAGTTTGAAGTCAATCGGGTAAGTACTATTCTATCTATGCCGTGAAAAGACCGACAGATAGACCGGTGGAATTCAGAAAACATGTTTTTGGCATATATGGCCCTAGTAACCTGTAAAAACCTTTAAATTTTATATATAACAGGGTAAACAAGCTTTTGTTGAAATGTTTAATGAACTTTTACTTCCCATATAACCGCTCGCCCAGATATTGTATCATTAATAGATTATGTCACCCTGGATTTTCTCAAAACCAAGATACAAGATTGCTACGCTCTTATTTAATAATAATTATTGTTACTGTTTTATTTTAAATTATTTCGATCACAAAAAGGTATCAAGATTACAGCTCGTGGTCAACAGAGCGTGCAATGTAGATGCCCTAGCTCAATTAACCCAGAGAGTAGGGCGTGGGAAAACGTAAGAAGTCTTAAAGAAAGAAAAAAAGAGAGGGAAAAAAAAAGAAATGAGCGCCACCAATTTATAACGACTTAAATTGAAAAGCCCCTTGATCTTCGCGGCGCTTGCTTCCTCTTGATACTTTAAAAGAAAAAGAGTGAGCTAAATAAAACACAAATGAAGTTAACAAAAAAATCTATTTATCCGTTACTGTATAAAAGGAAAAAATATATATAACCAATAAGTATGTTATCAGTTACGGTACAAAGAAAAAAAGTAAACATTAAGTGTCACCAAATCCAGCAGCACCTAGCGCTCCTAACTTCAAACTAGGCCCGTGACATGGGATTAGTCCCGAGTCTTGAAGTTAAGTCCGCGGCTTGAAATTGTCTGTGACTTGCAGTTGCAATTAGCCCCTAACTGAAATTAGGACTGTGACTTACAGTTGGCCCCTGACTTGAAATTAGGACCGTGACTAACAGTTGGCCCCTGACTTGAACCCTATGAAAACAAAAATTTTCGAGAATTTTTCATAGTGATTCAAAGTCTATAACGAAAACCCAAATAATTTTGATTAATTAAAAAAAAATCCCCAAAAGGTTTCTACTGATTCAAAATTAACTGAAGATTCAGAACAATAATTTAATTTTAAAAATTTAGTACCACCGAGAAGTATAAAAAAGAATATTTAATTAATTTCAAGACACTAATCAGAACTTTTCTTTAAATAAATTAAAGCCGCAAGCAATAAAATAAAAAAATACAATAAAATTATTTAAAATGAAATCACTAAACATACCATCAATAAGCACAAAATACCCTGATGGGTATCGAAAATTCAGTCGAAACGTTGTGTCAATAAATCCAACAAATCCACAAATACAAACTAAGACCGAAAAGGAAAATTCTAAAATTTACTTTATCAAATATAATTTCAATAACAAGCGTTAACACTAAAATAAATACAAGGTTTCGACTGAATCCGAATGATTTAAATTAACAATACGTAATAAAGTGGTTTCACGTGCCAAGTACAAGGTCATGGAAAATGGCGGTCTGGTCCAATCTTCAGGTCAAATCCTCTCTTAGAGAGATTTTCTAGCACGAAAAATAACACTCACAGTGCAAACTATAATGTGCCCGAAAAACTATTGCGGTGTTGAGGAAAAATCCCGCTAAAGGATTTTCCTGGATTATTTCCTCAGACTCGCGCTGAAGACCTGTGGGTTATCTGCAGGTGACCAGAAAAGTGAAAAACGTGTTCCCCCAGCTTCCTTTCCATCTAGAACTTTGGTTAACTAAGGTGGCGGAATACCATTGGCTAGAATATGTCAGGTGCTAACAACCTTGCCAAAAGAGCACATAGACGGAATAAAACAAGGATATGATTAACATGTTAGACCAGAAAAACGACTCTCCATTGGTTGAGAAAGATACAGGAAATAATACAGGATTACACTTGGCAACAGCGAAAAAGATGCCTTCGTTCTTGTTATGAGGAAGTACCGGATGGAGGGTTTCGAAAATAAGTTAATATGGAAGTCTTAGCCGAATAGGTCCGAAAAGTTCTGAGACGACGCAATAATAACATTGACAGAAACAACTAACCTGAAATTTAAAAGCAGCGCCAAGGCGAAATGGAAATGTAAATAAACCAATAATATTTAATTAATTACTCTAGTACTAATGGAAAAGGACCACTCAGAAAAGTCAAATATTAGTCCGGAGTAGAGTACCAGAGAGTCAAAAAAATGATGTGCTAATGCAGGAGTAGTTAAATGCCATAAAAATGAAACGTAAGTTGAGTTTAATTTAATAGAATTTTCCCAACTGTATAAACTCATTATTTAACCATAAAACTGGAATTTATTCACACAATTATTAACTATTTATTTTAGGAAATGCATCAGACGAAGACGTAACGAAATTTCAGTTTATAATAGGCTCCAAGTAATTATGCAACTATGGACAAAACAAAAGTCGATCTGAATTTCGGAACATCAAACATTGATAGAAATTATAAGAAGGCTGTAGTTTATATAGTCTCAGAAAAAAAAAGGTAAGAATATTAATATTGAATCGAGGAATACCTTTGGGTTATTTATGTAGATTTAAGAGAAAGTATGAAGTGGTGTATATATAGTATCTATAGTCTAAAAATAATCCTAGGTATATCTGAAAAGAAATATTTATCAAGGCAACCTTTTTTTTTAATACAAGTATTTACAGTTCAATATTAATACATAATATGGACTTTATATCAAAGAATTTATTGGGGTACTAATGACTTGGTTTTTTTTACAGCGATAGAAGAGTTATACAAAATATACGCTCGAATCTAAAAATGCAGCATATCTAGCCAAGGAAAACGAAAATCCCAAGACTTGTATAAAGGACTCGAAAACAGGTTTTCAAAATTAATAAAATTTAATTTATATCTACTCTGTAAAATATATGGGACATAAATAGTTTGTCTAAAGTGCTATTTGAAGTTTTTCTTATAAAGTATATAATTATTAAATTCGGCAAAATTAAATAAATCCAACAATTATATTTGAACTGATTTTTTTTGGCGACATCTATGATTCGAACGCTAAACTTGTACCATTTACTCAAAATCATTCCTTTATATCTTTAGTTCAGATATAGGTACAAAATTAACTACTTATCGAGAGGTGACACTGTGTGTACCGAAATTTGCTGCAAAAGGTGTTGAATTTATATTTCGCTTAAATATGAACAATGTAACCGCTTCTAATAAGAAAACTACTAAAATCTAAGTAAATCAAACCAACAAGGCGTACATATTAATCACTAAACTTAATACTAAAGTAGTGGATTATAATATTAAATTAATCATACAATGAAATACACTTATAACAAAATTAAACTGTTAAATGAAATACACTTATAACAAAATTAAACTGTTACAATTATATGGGCTATACAGCGGAATTATTGTAATCGCAAAATTTTTCGAAAGTTCGGATTTTTCGAAATTTTAAAGTCACTGAAGCAAACAAAATAACATATTTTTAGAAAAATAATTTATTATGTTTGTACGGATGTGTATGCGTGTGTGTTAACAAAATTTGCTAGCGCGATAAGTTGAACACGGTCGAACCGATTCATTTTAAATTTTTTTGGTTTAGGTCAATGTCTCGCAGGCAATAGATTTTGGGAATCATGTACAGTTAGCGTCAGATAAATCCGTACGGTGTCAAATGAGTATAACCTTATTTTATGATATTTTGGTAATACGGACTTTTATTTTTACCTGTTACCTAGGTTACAACGGTACGGATTGAGTGGAGGATGAAAGGTTTGTTCTATATTAGGTTACTTTCAAAGGCATATATTAAATTCACTAATACCAAAATTAGCATACAATTTCAACTTTTGAAGAAATAAAAACACCTGGGTCCTGTGCGCTTATCTAAGCCCAAACTCTGACTGAAAAACGGCCACTAATTTGCTTGTTTTGAGTGTAATTTGGATCGTACCGAAAATTTGGAGGTCGGTAGACGCTAATTTACCAATTACGAGTAGACAAATAGTTTTTCGTTAAAAAATATCATCTTTTCCCAAAAATCTGCATTTTGCGAAAAATATTCTAAAGCAAACCCGACATCTTTGTTCTTTATCACTGGATTTTAAGAAAAGTTTTGGGGCAGCTGCTCTATTTCTTCTACTAGAACATTGTATATATACATATATATATATATACGTCGATACAGCCGTTTTAAATCGATTTTGTCTTTCGCCGATCTTGCCAAGGTATGTTCCTCACGTCACTTCTTTACGATTCATATGATTCCCTGAACAGTGATCTTAGCTATACCAAAATAATTCAACACAGCCTTATTCTATTAATGTAATTATGGCAGTTTTTGTAGCAAAACTTAAACGTGGAATATTTTGTGCTATTATTTTACCCTTGACAAAGCAAGACTGATATCAAAAATCAATAAACGTCGATAATTAATCATGTCATCATGTGCTGTTATAACTGTCAAATTCAAAAGGTAATTCAGGTAAATAAAGGAAGACAAAGTACAATTTACAATGAAGCAATTCAGCCGTACGGATTTATTTGTCGCCAACTGTACGTAAATCTTCGATGTTTCTAGAGGATAAAAACGTAAAAATCATATTTCAAATATGTGCGATAACAGATATCAGTCAAATTGAAAGCAGAAATAGTTGAGATCAATAGATACTCGATTTCGATTATATACATTTAAAAAAAATACTTACTTAATTTTTTTGCAAATAAAATTTTTTGCAAAAAAAAAACATTTATTCTTTTTATGTCAGTTAGTCCTGTGTTTTACAACTGGATTTAGTCTTGAGATGTTGAGGTCCAACTTTCGTACCGTCATCTCTGAGGTTCTTCAAGTGGTCTAGTTTTAGCTGAGGCTATCAATCTACAAACAGAAATACCGGTGTATCAATTTTTCTTAACTATACTGAGTTGGAGTTTCAGTAATAGTTACAAATATACCTATCTACCACTTTTGCTGTTATCTGCACTGCTTCAAGTCACGTGGTGAGAATTAGCATTACAATCCATGATAAGTTCCCAGTATTCGGGGTTATGTGGCGACAGCATCTTACAGAAGCGACATAGAAACTAAGTAAACAGATATTGGTGTATCGGTAAGTAGACATTAGCCTTCAAGTTAATCGGAGTTTAGAGATTGGATTTTAATACTGATGTTCCTGAATAACAACAAGTACATTCTGCTATACATTAAGTTGTCGGCGTAATACCTCCGTAGCCGCCCTACTATGGTGCGGTTTATTAAATTTCCCATGTCATTCCCACTTTTTATCTCGAACAGAAACGACTAGTAGACGGAGAGCCGGATGCAAAAAACTGCAATGATCGAATTAAATCATATCCACAATGCCAGGGCCGTCAACCAGTAGGCGCTCTAGGGACGGAGAGTGTGAGCGGGCGGAAAAACGTGACATAAAGGTAGTAAATTAAGTTCACGGTTTATAAAATACTATCGATTCTCCAAGTTAAATATATCAAACAATTGTGCGTTGTAGCCAAAATTTGAGTTGCGATATGATACGTTAGATATGAACCTGTGTGTCTAAGACATGAATGTGGGTTTATAAAATACTATTGATTCTCCAAGTTAAATATATCAAACAATTGTGCGTTGTAGCCAAAATCTGAGTTGTGATATGATACGTTAGATATGAACCTGTGTGTCTAAGACATGAATGTGAGTTATGATTTCTACTATGACGCTGCATTAGATATAAATATGCGACTGGTTAACGTATAATTGTAGAATTTAAACATAATCTAATAGACAGCACTTATACATATTTGCAAGTTTTGATGTTTAGTTGACATATATACATCAGGATTGCACTGGAATATTATACTATAATAATATAAATACTTAATGTCTTTTCGTCATGTTGTAACACCGACAATTACCAGGTATAACACGAAATGATATGATAACAAATAGAAAATGAGAGCAAATTGAGTTACACCACTTTGTGAGATTGACGATGAAATGACCAATTTCGTCGTCCATGTTCATACCGTCATTTTGAATTGTTTAATGTTTAAATTACTATTTGTATGAAAATTAGATTCGCTCACTGTCTGTTGATTTGTTAACCTTTTGGAAGATAATAGGTTAAGAACTTGTAGTGATCGTTACCTTGAAGAGGCAGTTTGAAGTATGAATATAATATAGATAAAATAACTGCTAATTTATTAGTTAATATATTATCTATAAATAAAATTAAAGGTATTTCTTCTTCAGGGCATAATAAAATAACATAGTTTTCAGAGAATTTTGGAAGTTTTTTTACAATTTAAACGTACTTACACTAATTAAAATTTAAAGACAATTTTGAATGAACTTTCAGTATAAAATTAGATAGATTTTTGCTACAAAAGTTTTGACATTATTAGACAAGAAATAGACAATTCAAAACCAATTGTTTTTCTATCAAATAATGGTAGAAGTGGGTTAGATATCACAAATGCATAATATAAAAAAGAGGGTATGTTCAAAAATTTTTTAAACTAGATAATACGTTATACATTATATGGAGCAAAATATTGGAGGTAATTTGAAAATGAAATATTTATGACCTTTAAGCAATTATTCTTTATCTAAATTTAAAATATAAGAATAAATAGAACTTAAGTTTTCAATATCAGTTTTTTTATTTATTGTGAACTTTTCTTTATGTATTTCAGTTATTTTTAAAAAACAAGTAATGGAATAAACGTAATTATACTGTTTAAAACATGATCTGTATCTTTTAATTTACTATACCAACTATCAATTGAATATTACGTTGTGCTATTTTTATATTTTCTATTTCAAAATTGTAATAATCTAAGGACTTTTGGGAATTTTGAATAAATTTCATGATTATTTTCGTTCAGGATATTACTTTTCTAGTATTGTATATCTAGTAAAACTTGTTGGAGGATTCTGAAATTTTTTTGCTTCATTATTATTTATGTTTAACCTATTTCTGTCATTATTTCATAGGAAAACAATTTTGCCAAATAATGTCAAAATTTTGGTAGTAAATCTACCTAATTTTATACTTTTTAACTGAAAATTCATTCAAAATTGTCTTCACATTTTAATGAATGTTAGTTCCTAATAAAATAAATGGTATCGCACGGCTTACACAAAAACAATGAAAGCCTGAGTATGTCGCGCTTAGTTTTTCATTTTATCAGTATAATGTTTTTTAAACATTACTAAAGAGGTATAAACAACTAACCTTGCATTTGTTGCCATAGATGGCACCTCTTACTTAATGATTAATATCTCACTGCCTAATATTTTCATCGTTTTTATTTAACATACCGTTGAGTGTTTTCTATCATCTCTACCACATGGCTGCATTGGTCTGATGAGCCCCATATAGTGCGAAAGGTTAAAGGTTTATCAGTATAATGGTCCATGATTTTTGGACCCCATATATACTTGAATAAGCTTACCACAGGCAGAATATTTTGTCCGAATCGCCGTTAATGTCTTTCTTATTTATGTATCTACGTACGTTATAATTTTGTTATATATATATATATATATATATATATATATATATATATATATATATATATATATACATTTCCAGAAACTTCTAGAGCCTAATTTGTTAGTATTAAATTTAAGATTACAATGTGAGTTCGTCGTTATTATTTAACTGTGACCATTTTAATGTAATTTATTGTTCTGTATTCAGCTTCCAAACACACCAATTTCGTTAATGTTTTATAATAATACCGGAAGTATAGAGAATAAGCAAATAAACAAAGCATCAACAGAACGGCGCATTATTTCATATTCAAATTGTCGGACAATTTAAAGATACAAAACATCTTGGATCATTACACCTATTATGTTGTCAACTATATTAAATTGTTCTGGACAATGCTGGTTACAATTGCCGAGTAAGTATATCAACAAAGCAATATAGATTAACGCACTCGGAGAGAAGTTACGGCCATTTTTATATGCATTTATCATACTCGTAAACATAAAAATAAACATTTAACCTTCATTGAATTATAGTTTTATTTAATAGCTTCTATAATTCTTTGTTTTTACTTCTTTCGTAAGAGGGAACTATTGTAATCTCGAAAAAAAATTACTTTCAGAGATTTTTGTAAAGTCCCTAGATCCCGGAAGACATCTCCCGTTTCCTTCAGTTTCTCGGTCTGACGTTATGTCGCTATGCGCAGCATAGCTTACAAACCACTTATGGGGATGGAATGGAAACATTTTTTGTAAAAAATCCAAAATGGCGGCCTCAAAAAAATCATTATTAAAAAACTATTCATACATGAGATTTCTAATTTTGCACAAAAGTCTAGTGTGATATAGACATAAACTGGTAAAATTTTGTTGGGAATCCATAGTGGCGGAACCAAATGGCGGTCTAATGATATGTTTAAAAATCAGTATAAAAAAACTGTTTATCCATTTCACTTGAAAAGATGTTTAAGAAGTAGGTAAAATTATATTTTTTGGAATAAAACCTTTTTATCGGGGAAACTAATAAGTTATTCTTTTATTTACTATGTAACAAAATTAAAACACTAGATAATAATTATTGTAACAGGGGTAATAATATAAAAAGAAATTAAAAAGGAATAAACACAGAATAGTAAATAAAATAAAAAGGATGGCATATTTTTTGTATTTAGTTTTGTTTAAGTAAGCATGGTAAGTGGTTGAATTTGTGTATGTATGTATGTATGTTAGATCTAAAATTAAACTTAAAGTCAAATGAAAGTTGTACAGATGAAAAATGCATAATAGCCATTATCAAATATATTGACATACATTTTTATTTGAGCATGCGCAAAATGACTATTCAAGAAAGCGATGCCTCTCAGCTTGAAAAACATAACAGAAGTAAAATCTGTAAAAAATATATAATGTAAATAAAACACTTTAAACTCTTTTAGATTTTCACTTTTATTCACAACTTGTGACATATGTTTTGCTAACACTGTAGCTTCGTCAGACTATATATTAAAGATAGGGAAATACCAAATTGGTAAATTGACCTTTACCCGGAACCTTTCCTTGTAACCACAGCAGTGTGTATATTTATATAGTTATATACACCAGGCATCTTCAAGGTTCTTTACCCCGCGAGATCTGAACACTGAATAAGTTTGGAGAGATTTAGGCGGGCTTTTATACTTGACGAAAAATCTATCAAGAAATTACACTTAAACAAAAAAGAGAGTTTGAAGCACTCCTGAACTACTGAATAGACTACAGTTATCAACTGATCGCCAAAGCCGTTAACCACAGCAGAACATTCCGTCCTGTCCAAAGACCAGAAAAGGTTGAATCAAAAGATTACCCGTGAAGCAGGCCGATGAGGTCCGGTATGAGGGCGAAGAATATTAAAAATTCAAACTCACCGAAGTCCAATCTCTCCGCAGCCGAAAGAACTGCAATAAAGGTCTTAAATGAAAATGCAGAAATCCTGGTCCTTCCGGCAGAGAAAGATAATGCTACAGTAGTCATGGGCAGAACTGAAAACGCATCACCAATCTGATTAACGTATCCAACCTACCACCAACAGAGAAGAAATCGTTAAAGCCGAGCAGCTCCAAGATCTACGGTCTTCCCAACATACACAAGAACAATGTACCACTTCGACCGATCGTTATTGTAATAGACTTACCCACATACAAATTAGGCAAATTTTCTTTGAAATTTGCTTAGTTCATTTACTGGAAAAAACAGATTCTTTTATAAAAAAATCTGTACATTTCATGGAAAAACTTAAGGAAACCTAGTTGGATCCCGAAGATATTTAGTAAGTTTCGATGCAGAATCACTATACACAAAACTTCCTGTTAACGACTCAATTTCCATTATATCAAACATAATTGAACTAATCTGGATAATAACTTAAATAGAACTAGTGGAAGCTTTTCTTATATCTACTTTCATATTTCAATAAATTTTTTATAACAAATTTGAGGGGCAGCTATGGGATCTCCTCTCTCATCTGTGGTAGCGAATATCTTTTTGGAAGCCTTTAAGGATATTGCCTTAACATCCGCTTCACTAAAAGCAAAGTTTGTCCACATGGGCAGGAAAATCTTTTCATATTTCTGGACCACCATAATCAACATCATAATATTAAGTTTACAACGGAAATTGATTTCTAATGGAACAATTCCCTTTCTAGATGCATTTGTTCAAAGGAAGGAAAATGCTACATTAGCATACGCTATGTATAACACACGACGTATACAAATGCAAAACTTAAAGGCAAATTCGCACCACCATCCGGCATAAAATAAATCGGTGATTACCTAGTGTTTAGGGCAATTTCGATTTCTGTTTAAGATTCCCAAACATCGGAAACATCGAAACTGACCGAAGCTCTGCGAGGGAATATCTATTGCACAAAATCAGCGAAAGGAGAATGATAAGAAGCCACCGTTAGGTAGTGTTGTTCTTCTCTACTTACATGGCACTACAGGCAAAATAGGATGATTACTTCGGCGGTCTAACATACATACATTATCAGTACACATAAGAAGATTGGACAACGCTTCCAATCCTTGAAAGTTCTTGTAGCTTTCCACACAGAAGAATATAAAATTCCTTGCTCCTGTGGAAAAATGTATGTGGGAGAAACAGAATGCTCAGTATCCACTAGACTTAGTAACATAAATGATGTAATAAATAGAAACACATTGTTCAATCTGCTATAGCTGAATACAAGTATATCCCTGGCCATATTATAAATGAATAAAAAACCAAATTTGTAGCGTCGGTTCCAGAATTTTTTAAACGAAAAATTAGAGAATGTATTGAATATTTTTAAACATACAATAAACTTAAATAGAGGGATTACACACAGGTTTACGATTCGGCGAGCACAAGTCGAGAATAAAAGCCCGACTGAATCTTTACGAGATCATTCAGTGTTCAGAGAGAGCTCTTGGAAAGAAGATTCTTGAAAATGCAATCGAAAGCGAAACGTTAGATAGTAATTCGAATTTGACATGGTCTAATCCCAAGAACCATGATTTTCTTAAAATACATTACAACATAAAGATATTGGAATGGAATTCGTTATAAGGGAAGTACCGGGTAACGACCAGTTTATGTTATTATTGGTTATTAATTAACCTAAGTTAAGCAACCTCGAGTATAACTACTAGTAAAGTAGGTGATCTTTTGAAAAAAACATGTGTCATTATCATCTCACAGAACTCTGTCTTGTCTATAAGAACACCATAAAAGAGGAGCGCTATCCGGTACTTGATCAAATTTACTATGTTTTGCTCTGATATACAAGGTGAAGCGTTATAGAGGCTATCCCAGTAGTACATCTTATGATTCTATAGTTTTCCTCTCTTATTTCCTTCCTTAATAATATTTGACGCATTTTTCTTTCTATTTAGTTGCTATTTGTTGCTATTTTTAACTTTGCTATGGTTTACAATTTAGCCCAAATCGGCTGTGATTAAGTTTAGGAAATTTTTTTAGGAAACGCGATACGGGTTTGTAGAGAGCCATAATAAGGTGCCTTTTTAGGTAGTTGAGCTAGAAGTAATAAAAATCTAAGCATAATGTAGTTAAACAATTAAGGATCCCAAGGGAAAACCCACTGCGTGGACGCTAAATTAATTGTCTTCCAATTGAATCCATCCAAGAAGATAAACCAAAAATCTTCTTTTCATAGTTAAAAGGTGGAGCCATTTCAGAAAAAACTGAAGTATTTCATTATGCTGCGAAAGGGTGGACATGGTTTTTGGTTATAAATTTCTTGATTTCAGTTATTAACTATCTTATTCTTATAGATATAATAAAGTTCAAATGCAAAAATTAGTTTAAATTGTTCAGTGTTGTACCATAAAAAAGAACTTTTGTATTTTTTTTTACATATCTATGACCACATTTTATTTATCAATAAAAAATACATCAATGCATTGAGAAGGAAAACTCATATTTAGCATATCAGCTGCAGATAGATCCAACTACAACTAATTTAAGTCATACCTCTTGTGGTTTCTAGCTATTGGTTATTTCAAAAAACTTGCACACTAGGTAAAAGCAACTACACTGGGCATAAACCATTGTGAGAGTGGCCTGCGTGGTGTTACTTTCCGTATTTATTAACAGACGTCAGCTCTGTTTAATTTCCGTTGCATTACGCTAGTCGATGCAATACGACATGCAACAAAATGGCCACTTAAAAAGCTGACAATATGACCATAATGTGTTGCCGATATTGCTAACAAATCAGAAACAAAAAGCGCCTATGTTTAAAAAAATGCAGGAAAATATCATTTTCAAAGCCTAGAGGAAAGTCATACAGAAGAGATCTGGTATTGTAAAAGATGTAATAAAGATGAGAAACAAGACATGC
This sequence comes from Kuschelorhynchus macadamiae, assembly GCA_030620095.1. Classification (NCBI taxonomy): domain Eukaryota; kingdom Metazoa; phylum Arthropoda; class Insecta; order Coleoptera; family Curculionidae; genus Kuschelorhynchus; species Kuschelorhynchus macadamiae. Next base: position 239,244 of record JAUTXW010005319.1, read on the forward strand.
GTCAATGCTTATCATATGCAGCACATGTTTGATAAATGATGTATCGGATTCATCAAGGATAGCACTCGATTTTCAAAATAAAGTTTAGTCTGCGTTTTTAGAGAAGTACATTTTTGTAAGTATTTAAAGCTTCCAAATAAAATCAAATCTGAGCACTACACAAAAACCACTGAAAAGTTTTATTGAACTAGAAATAAAAACCTACTGTTATTTCCATCACTAAACAACAAAAGAAATACTAAATGTTTTGTTTAAAAATTTACAAAATACCAAAATTGCTTTAATATCAAACCAAAATAATCTATAGTTTATCAAAATTTGCCATATTACCTTCAGCATATTAATCATAATGATCGAAAGCTTTCGTGGTGGCTAATACAGTTATTATCTTGTCGTCGAAGCCGTTAACAAAAATTTCGCAATAACACAGAGTAGCATTCCCGTAGAAGACTTAGTAGCCTTCGTTAAAACCGCACTCAGGAGATTATCAGTAAAGCAAGCCGATAAAGTCAGATATGGGACAGCGGAAATCATTAAAAATTCAAAGCCACCGAAGTCAAATCTGTCCGCAGCCAAAAAAACAACGATGAAGAACTTAAATGCAAACATTCTGGTCCTTCCAACAGATAAAGGCAACACCACAGTCGTCATGGAATACGTTGAAAAGGAATCTCAAAACACAATAAGGTTGTGCAGGCACACCCTATAAGAAGCATAGAAAAACGCATCACCAATCGGATTAACGCAGCAGCAGCGGAGAAGAAATCATTAAAACCAAGCAGCTCCAAGACTCTACGGTCTTCTCAAGATATACAAGAACAATATACCACTTCGACCCATTATCAGTGCAATAGACTGGCCCACTTACCAACTAGAAAATATCTTTCAAATTTTCATAATCCATTTACTGGAAAAACAGACTCTTTTATAAAAAACTCCGCACATTTCGTGGAAAAACTTAAGCCAATTCGATTGGATCCAGAAGATATACGCAAATGTGCATGTCAACGACTCAATTTCCATTATATCAAACATATTGGATCATAGTAATTTTAATAGACCTAGTGGAAACTTGTCTTACATCTACCCATTTCATTTTTCAAGGAACCTGAGAAGAAGACGGTGTAATCCACAGAAGTATAAGAGGTTTATAATCAAGAATGCAAAAGTCAAGGGGCTTCAACATACAAACTGTAAGGGAAAACTCTTGCAACGATGTGCTACCTAAATACATTTAAAAGGAATCTGTAAAATGTCATCGACTACGTAAGGATGGAGCCATTCCAAGGCAATATTCTTTTAAGTATTCTATTATTACAGCCAGTAAAAAACAAGTCGTGTGTAAAAAGGCTTTTTCATCTATTTATGATGTATCGCAAAACCGAATCAGACGCCTTTTCGAGTTGCTTAAACAATCGCAAACTCCTCGTGATAAACGAGGTCAACATCCAAAGGCAAACACTACACCTCCGGAAGTTTTGAAGCTAATCCATGATCATATCCTTTTTTTTCCTAGAAAGCGCACACATTACTCAGGCAAAGATATCGAGCATTTAGACGCTCGTTTAGATGTCATAATTTTGCATAATTTTTTCAAATTAAAAAATTTAAATGTCACTTATGCACTTTATGCAAATTATTTTAAAAAGACTTTCTTCTTCTAAGTTTTGGAAGGCCTTAAGTCGGTACTTGCATTACTTGTGAAGAACTGTCTTGCTGCCCACTTTAGGGCTTAATGCAAAGAAAGCAGCCGAGGCTGAAATGGGAGTTCACAAACGAAGAGCGAAAAAATGTCACAACAAAATTGCAGCTGTTAAAGAAATTTGTAGATCTCGGGAAGACGTCACTGCTTTAACTTTTGACTTTAAGCAGAATTTGCCTTTGCCAAATCTACCCATTCAAGGAATCTTTTATTTAAGGCAACTTTGATTGAACTGTTTCGGGATTAAGAACTTAAAAACTAACGAATCCGTTTTTTTATGTTTACCATGAAGATTTGGCAAAGAAAGGTTTCAACGAAGTTTGCTCAATGATTCTTCACTACCTAGAGAAATTCTTAAACGAAAATATCGATGAGTTGAACATTTTTTCAAATAATTGTCCACTTTAAAACAAAAAGCATACAGTTATTAAATTTTTATTGACATTGACAGATACCAACCGATTTTCGAAAATAGTGTATTCCTTTCCAGTGAGAGGCCACTCATTTTTACAGAATGAACAGGATTTTGGCGTCGTAAAAAAATTAAAAAGTGTAACCGTGTATAAGTTCCTGAGCAGTATTATAAGATAATGTCGGAAGCAAGTCCACAGTAAGTGTTTATGTTGTCTACCAAGCAGATTATGGACTTCTCGTAGTCGTGGACAACCTATTATAAGAATATATGTTTATCTGAAGAAATGTACCAAAAGAATACGAAAAATCTTTCTCCCCTGTTATATGTCAATTCAGTACGGCCAAAATAAGAAAGGAGTAGTGGTTACAAAAGACTTCATTGACGGTCTTACAAGTCACAAATTTAACCTGGCTAGGAATAAAAGTGGTCATATTATCTAGCCAATTGTACAAGCTTATTCTAATGGCAGTGTTCCTCTAAATCCGAAAAAAACACTATCAATAAAAAAGTACGGAATAGTATACTTCAGCAGAACATTGCCTTTTATGAACAAATTTTCCAGTGTCCAACTGAAGAAACTGAAGAAGCTGATGCCGTATGTGACGGGGAGTTCGATTTGTGCCTAGATAATAGGAATTAATATGATAACATGAGTTTGTATTCTGAAAATATGAATAAATCCATATAAAGTACTTTTTCGTATTTATTGCCTTCAAAATATATTTAAAATATATCTTGGGTGCGAAAACCACATAAGTCAAAATTAAACAATTTTTTTTTTAAAAACTGTTCTTCACTGCTAATTTGAAACCTATATGTGTTATACAGACTGCTGGATATTTTAATCTAAATAAATTTTTAGTTTCATGTAAAGCAGAGTTTTATGTAATGAAGTTTTTTTTTACCTCCTGAAAATGTAGCTTTTTCGACTTATTTGGTTTTTGAAATGAGCGATTCACCTAGACTTTAAAGAAGATAAAACGAAAAATCAGAGAATCCATTAAAATTTTTAAACATATAAAAAACTTCAATAGCGATACAGATTACATTCTACATCACACGTGGAAACCAATCTTAACACAGGGTCACGATTCGGCTAGCACAAGTCGGGTGTAAAAGCCCACTTGAATCTCTTCGAGCTCATTCAGTGTTCAAATCTCGTATAGCAAAGATCCCTGAAGATACCTCGTGCATTCGAAAAGCGAAACGTCGGATAGTAATTCTAATTTGGCATAGTATAATCTCAAGAATCATGATTAAACCATATTATTATTATGAGCTGCCAATATGACCAAATATAGGGTTTATTAAAACAGATATGATTAAAAATAGAAAATAAAGATCGACTTGTAATTCAACACAAAACAAATTTGCCAAATCTTTAATATATCCTAATTATATTCATATATTATTACCTGTCAACAACCAAGTACCTAGAACTGGCTCTGATAACCATTACTTAAAGGCTTCTTAGAAAATTTATTTGGTCTCTGTCATAATTATCTTAAACTTAAATCTTTTTCACACCAGTAATTCTAGAATCATTTCAAAACGCTACAGCTTAATCTTTAGTCCGGTGCCAAATTGTGCAAAAGAAAGCAATAAGATCAGGACATTCTTTCCTAATGTTCCAATTACGAAAGAAATATAAAAAATCGGATTAGTGTTCAGGGCTTTATATCGTATTGTGCAAAATGGTTCTGGCCACAGGTCACAGTGTTATCTTAAATAGAAAATATAATGCGATTAGCAAGAATGTTGTCGAGTAGTTTTTAAGATGTTTCTTGAAATTTGGATTTCTTTTCGTTTTGCCTTGTTAGATTGTCTCTTCGTTCACAGGAAGTATCGAGTGATCTTAAGAATTACAAGGATTTTGGGCAAACCGCATTTTTGTGGATTATAAAAAGGATTTTAACAAAAAAAAATTAAGTACCTTATGATCCAGCTACAAAGAGGAGCATATTCGAATGAATGTTATTGATATCTTTTTTCTTGCGTCAGAATAAATTACTTATAGATTTATACGTTTTAAATGGGAAACACAATGGGCAAAAGTGAAAGACTTAGAAGTTTGTGGAAGAAAGTGATCAGGCAAGCATTATTACCCAGGGCTTTAGATATAAATCGACAAAGTATATTTAAACTTTCATTAGTTCATTACCAACGAAGTTTCGGGTAAGAAAATTACAGCAGTTCCTCTTCTAGTCACACTTCATTTTAGTGTAAACTTTGATTTTAAAGAAGTTTTTAAATTATATCGCGAGAATTATAACGCAAATGATAGTCCAACATGGGTTATATGACGGTAGTTTCTATCGTCGATTAACCAACAGCAAATTTACTTTCTTTGAGGCAACAGTTTCGGAGTTTTTAAGGAAGACATAACAACTTCCAAAATGTAACTTTTTTTTCACCACAACATGAGGTTTTTTTGCTTGACCTTCCATTTTTAGCCAGCGCTATCAATTTTATTCTTTTAAATGCAGCCATGAATCTTTACTTTCCTCGTAAAAGGGAAGTATTGTAATCGCGAAAAAACCACCCTCCGAGATTTTTGCAGATCTTTACGTTATCTAGATGCCGAAATACATTGGTTTTTCTGTCTGTCTGTCTATCTGTCAGTCTGTCTATCTGTCAGTCTGTCTGCCGGTCTATCTGCTCGCGGCATAGCTAAAAACTAATTATCCGATTGACAAATTTTGGTCAAAAATTAAAGGTCATATGGGGATGACCTGGTAACATTTTGGTAAAAATCTAATATGGCGAAACTAAATTGCGTGAAGTGTTAAATAAATTATTACTAAAAAACTACTTACCAAATGTTTTTTTAATTTTTGCACGAAAATCAAGTATTATGTAGCAAACAATGGGTAAAATTTTGGTACGAGTCCAAAATGGCCGAACAAAATGGCGGCTTAATAAAATTAATAAAAAATCGTCCTGAAAAATAAACTACTAGTAAAATTGGGATATTAATTCAAAATAGCGGAACAAAATGGCGACCAAATAAAATGTTTGTAATCGTAAAAGAATCATTCTCTCAGGTTTCACATAGCTTCACGTTTTAGCGTACCAAGATGCTAAAAAATATTTTTTATCAATTCTGTCTCGTATTCGGTCTGTATGTCGTTCTGTCTGCCAATTCGCGGCATAGCTTAAAAACTACTTACCAGTTTGGCTTCAAAGGTTAGTCAAGAATTAAGGATCATATGATGATCATATGAGAAGGTTTATGAAAAATAGAGAAGTCGTGTTTATTTTTCATAAACCTTCTCATACAGATATTACTATTCACGCTAGCTCTACTCACCCCTATCAACATAAATTAGCGGCTTATAACAGTATGGATCACAGGCTAATTAATATTCCAATGTCAAATATTAATTTTGAAAAAAAACAAATTGCTGTCAATAATGGATATGATCCAAATCTCGTAAATAATATTCTTGCCAAGAAACAATATAATAAAGCCATTAGTCAAGTATATCCTAATATTAAAGATCAAACTAATAAGTTTTATAACCCTCTGAACGAATCGCTACTTTATTGCGTAAACAGGATTTAAATGTTGCTTACAGGACAGACAATAGTTTGGGTAAATATATAAAAAATAATAAAGACAAAACAAGTAAAACAAAACAATCAGGTGTCTTCAAATTAACCTACGGTAACTGTCCAAAAACGTACATAGGTCAAACAGGTAGAACGTTTAACAAACGCATTTCAGAGCATAAAAGTAGTTTTTTGAATAAAAAATCTGACTAAACCCTTGAAAATCATCTTTTACTTGAACATCATTCATTTAATAATAATTTTGAAATTCTACATATCGAAAATAAGGGCATAAAACTTAACATGCTTGAATTTCTAGAAATAAACAAATTAAAATCATCAGGTAATTTGCTAAATGACCAATTAGAATTAAATAACTCTCCTTTGTTAAATTTATTTCACTAAACCGTCCTTTTGTCGCAGATATATAACCCACATAATTTTTAAGCTTTTTCATTTATTGTAACACCACTGTCTTTGGGTTTCTCCTTATATTTGTTACCTGTTGTTTACCTTTTACATCTTGGCATTGTAGTATTTTAGTTATACCTTAACATCTGAAGAAGCTATTGTATATGCGAAACATGTTATGTTGACAACAAATATATAAGTGAAAATCTCAGAAACTTAAGTTGTTTGGCCAAGAGTATTCAATCTTTAAAAAATGATTATCGTTGTACTGTTAGCACAAGTATTTAAAAATAATTCAAAATTTAGTAGTTTTTAGATAAGGTAATCTCAAATTCTTTGTAAATTTATTTATTTTCAGATTTAAAAAAGATTAATAGACCGTAAGATCAGAATATGAGTTTTTTTTTTATATTTAGTTTATTGATTTTAAAGAAAATTCGCATTTTGTTTATCTTTCTATTGGTATTTTGACTATAACCGCTTATTAATTATCAAATTGAACTTAATACCATATTTTTCAGGTTATTTAAAAACACATTTTAAATACATAACCTTCTTAGGCTAGAAATGTCGGAATATAACTTAAAATCTTAAGAATATTACATTTTATAACAAAACTGATGTGCAAAATAAATATTTTCAAAAAGAAATAAATTTCACAATTAATATTTGAATATATTGAACTTTTAAAACTTAAAAAAGGAAAACCTAAGAGTTTTTATAGTAAATTAATTATTCTAAAGTCAATGTTAATGAGTATATCAAAAAATTAGGTTTACGGATTTTTATTTCCTAATATTTCAAGAAATTAATGCAATTAGGCAACATACAGGGAAACTTTTTAACGTGTTTTTTTAGATTGCTATAAGAAAATGGGCAACCGTATTAACTCATATTCTAATACTCATATTACTTTAACACTTTTTTGAAAAATATTTAATTCAGAGTTAGTTTGTTAATTTATTATTCACTCATTACAGCTTACCTTGGTTGAATGAAAAAATTGTCTGGTGATAATTTTACCACCAAAACGTTTTCGAAGTGGTACGTTGTTTTTAAGTATAACCTATATACCTAACCTAACCTAACCTCTCAAAAATTATAATAAAATGTTCCGTATTATTAAAAATCTATAGTAATACCTAAGGAATGAGATTTAATACAAATAACCCGATATTTGCATCTTGAGGACCAAAGAAAATTTTTACCTAAATTAAATTTTTCTAGAGCAAAGAATTTTTAAATTATTTAATAAATTAATTTATTCACATTTTCTGAAAAGAGTCAGAAAATTGATTCAAAAACAGCAAAATGATAATTTTTCTTTCGACTTCGTAACACTTACCGTTTTGGACATGTCTGCAGGCTGTCATCTATTTCGAACACCCTGTAGAAGGTGATATATCGGACTCACCCCACGTCGCCTTTATCAGATGCTAACTAAAGCAACAAAGATATTCAAGCAGATACGATTCTTTTTGAAAATGGGTACATAGCCTAACAAGTTTATTATTTGTTTGTAAAAATAAGGGAGGAGACCACTGACAGCATACGTTTCAACAGAAATGTTATCTTATTTAGTTGATCGTAAAATTACAAAATAAGCAACCTAATACTTTTGTGTCTGCGCATTGTTCGTTTGTTTGTATCGGGCCTATTATCTACAACCTCATATTAAAGATATTTAGTTACAGGCCATTCAGTCTAAAAGCATCAACAGTTGCACTTTTTGTACGTTAACAGGGTGGAAGAAAAAACTTAACCCTGACCATGTGAATTATGCTCCTTTGAAGAAGTTATTTCAAGCGATGTTTCAATGGAGGAGTTGTTTTACAGTTCGCTAAATAGACCTAACGGAACTTCAAAGATCTTTCTATTCGTATTAGCTGTAAGAAAATACATTTTTTTAAAGATTATTTTAGCAAGACTGAGGTTATGTAATTTACTGAACGAAAAAACATAACAACCTTGTTATATAGGATGTCCCAGAAGTAATGGGTCATAGCATAACTGGAAATACAAAATATTCTCTTTGAGCCAATAATGTCTTAATAAAATGTTTGTTTTAAAGATGAAGGGTGATAAAAGTTAAACGGATGTTATTAGAATACGTCATGTCATAATTCGAAAACGGTTTAATGTAATTAATTGCCTCCCCCCAGGAGGCGCTACACTGACCAGCCCGAAAAATGGTTCACTTAAAATTTGAGGCAATTTCAAATTTCTAAAATTTTTTTCATTATGAAAAGATTTGAATATTCGTACCTAGGTAAATTAGTCTTTTTTAAACTCATTGGTCAAGGCACAGTGATAGATCATTTCGCATCATGTTATACCGTGGGAAGCAAAAGTATGTTTTTAGGTCTAAACTTGTATCATCCTGTGGAGTTGTTAGGTAACACAGAAATAATGAAGTATCACTTGTCGTTAAGTCATATATATTCTAGGCATTTTGTTTCTTTATTTATCTCAATAGTATAAATAGTCTACGTAAAGTTTTGCTTTGCATATTTGTTGTATAGACTATGGTCATGGAATTGTGATTTTTGAAAAATTTTACTCAAAAGCCCTAGTTACTGTTGACAAATGACATTCCATCATTTCTGCACTATCTAAGAACTCCACAGGGTGATTCCAACTTAGAGCTAAAAAGCACACTTTTGCTTCCCCCGGTATAATATGATGCGAAATGATCTTTCATTATTCCTTGAAAAATGAGTTTAAAAAGGTCTAATTTACCTACATTTTGCTGAAATAATATTGAAATCAGTATCAGGCAGTAGTTAAAATAGAAAACTGGACTATAAATCACGGTTTCACATTCTGCCTCGAGAAAACAAATCGTATAATTTTTTCCAAGAGCAATAACATTACTGGATTAAGTCTTTACTATGAAGAAATAGATTACGTGAATATATTCAATTTTTTAGATATGTTCTTTGGCGAAAAACTAAACTGGAAAGAACACAATAAAAGAACAGTTTAATTTTGTCATAAAAATCTTAATTTTTTAAAATTTCTTACAAACAAGAGTTGGGAACTGACACAACTATTCTTCTTCGAATATATCGATCGCTTATACGATCTAAATTGGACTATAGATCTGTGGCATATGCATCAGCAAAGAAGTTGTTGCTCAAGCAACTAGATACCATACAAATTTCGGCGCTACGAATAGCTCTGGATGCCTATAGAACAAGTCCTGTCGCAAATCTACAATATGAAGCAAACAAACCACCATTAGATTACCGCAGACAAATTCTCATCTTATGCGACTTCTATGTCAGCTAATCCAAGAAACCCTGTTTTTAACAATATTTTCGCCATCCGATTCAGAACTGTTTATATATTATATTATATCAAATAATATTATTATATGATATATTATATTATATATTATATAATTTATTATCATAATTAGATGCTTTATAACTTATATTTAATAAAATATAATTTTTTAAATTAAATTAAAATTCAAGTAAATCATAATGTTTGAAAGAATTATTTAAATTATTATGTTTTAATAAACCCCTAAAAAAATTGGATTTTGTAAAGATTTTAATTTTTTTTTAAATAAAATAAAGTTCGTTTTCAGGCAGTTATATATTTAAAAGTTTTCTATTCAATTTTGTAAACTATTCTCAGTTTAATACTGAGCTCAATTTCCTCCTTTAGGATTCTTGACTTAGTTATTTCTAATGCTAGTTTGAGTGTCTCACGTGAATTAGTTCCACTCATTAGGGAAGATCCCTATAATCCCTTGTTGATGATTTCTATGGAGCTGGATCATGATAGTAAGAATAATTTTCCTGTTAATACTGAGTATAGAATTGTACCATTTAATTTTAGAAAGGCTAACTTTGTTGGTTTGTATGACGCATTGCTTACGATGGATTGGAATTCTTTGGATAATATTGCTGATTTAATATGATGTGTGATAAATTTTACTCACAATTGAATGTTCTCTTTAACAAGTTTATTGTTATACATAGTACTAATAAGCGTAAATTTCGTACCTAACATCCATATCTTCTTAAATTGAATTGTTATAATCATAAGCGTTTCAAACTGACTGGGCAGACTTGGTGGTATCAGAAATTTGCAAGGTTACGAAGACAAATTAAGATATTTTCGTGAGACTCCGATTTTATTTAAAATAAGGGCTGAGGAAATACTTTCAGCAGAATGGAGACATTTTCATGACTTATTAATACATTGCATATGCTTCATTGATCAAGTTTATTTATTACGGCAATATTTCATTCAATCAAAAATATCTCGAAAATGAGTACGAATAGCGACATCAATGAAGTATATCTTTTTGATTAAGAAATATCCCCTGTTTTATAATTTATAGTCAAGAAAGCCAAAGTGTGGCGGACAAAAATAAAATCTACTAAAGAATTTTTATTTCATGGCCCTTAAGTGTAACAATATAGATTTTAAAGAATAACGTGAGATTCGTACCAGAAAATTGACAAAATAATGCATAATTGTTAATTATTTACTTGTCTCATTCGTCATATATTTACTCTATTCTAAAACCTCCTCGGTTATTTGTAAAGAACAGGAAAGAAAACCATAATGAAAGTGTGATCAAGTTTTATCTGAATTAGTGCTATTTACCTCGCTTCTGCTTACATATAATTCTGCTAATTACATTAATACATCTGTCAGTTCCTATCCTAAATAACGTAGGTGCATCTTATGCAAAACTGTCTATCTATAATATTTGATTGTAAAAATGGTGCTTTAAAGTAGAATTATTATTGTAATTAAAGAGAAGGGGAAAAATAAGCTAATACAAAATGTTTGTACGTTCTTATAAATTAAAAGTTAATATTAATAATTTATGTTCATATCCCCACTAAAAAATATCTCTAAAGAAACAAACGTGTGTCAGGCCCCTAACTAACTTTACTACTAGTGATTTTGGAACAAAAATAATTTACTATCGTTACTATCTGGGCATTTCTCTTTTTGGACAAACAAATTTCTGTTTTTTGACCTTCGAAGTTCCCTAGCTCGGTAACGGTACATCGGGGAAATACGCTTCCCTAGGGTCGTTCGTAGAGGATAACCGTGCACTTTTCTTGGTAAAAACGCGATTTCGTTGGGGTTTATAATAAGCTGACAGTGGCGTCCGATAAGTGCACTCTTTTAGAAACCCGATGATTCAAAACATAGGTCGCTATGCATAATTTTTCCAGGAGAGAATTTTTTTTCGGATTTCTCGTCCAAAAATCTCACATAAATTCGTTAACGGGGAATATCGGAGCATAGGATATCACTAAAAAAAATAAAAAAGGGGTAAAAAATGGGATAACTTTGAAGGCATTTTGCGGAGTCGAAACCCGGACTACTTTGTAAAGGTAAAAAAGGGGTTCGATGGGAAATATAAAAGAGATTTAAAATCAATATAGGATGCCTATACCTCAAATGACGAGAAAGCGGTCGAAATGCAGAAAAACAAAAAAAACTTTTTCCGTCTTTTCAATTCTCCCATATTTTACTATTTTTTTTCGAGAAGAGTAACGAGGGGTGGAATTTGTTTATGGAATCCCAAATTTCCCACGAGGGCTTCAAAAACCGCATCGCTAAAATACCTCTCCGGTTTATACAGGGCGAGCCATTTAGAAATAAAATTACAATGTTCTTACCATATATTTCGCTATGATTTTGCGTTTGACCCTGTAGCATACCGCCACAACCAGCCCAGACTATAGTAAAATCGGTTCATTATTCGCTTATACTACTAACGTTTACTAAAAATTTTAAACAGTTTATTTTAAACAAACTAATTAAACTTGAACCTAAGCTGGAAACTGCAGATTGTAAGCACTTTTTCTAATATAAATATCGGTGCAAATCATTGCAGCGGCAGACTTGATCTGGTCTCAACTTAAGGGCTAGCGAACCTCCTCGTTTGGAGAAAGTACCCTACCTTTCTAAATTACAACCCCTAAGGGCTAGGGAACCTCCTCGTCTGGAGAAAGCACCCTGCCTTCTAAATTACAACCCTTAAGGTTTAACAAGCGAATAGTAATTATCTATAGCCCATCAGGCTCTCATAAGATTAAGGGGTACTTCTTGCCAATATTTGTTCTGTAATTATCTAATAATACTAAAAGGGGCTACGTTAAAATATCCTATTACTATGGTAATTGTATAAGACTATTCTGAATAATATAACCGCATCTTATTTTTATAAAACTTCTTATTGTTGTTATTTCAAATCCAAAAAAACTTAAGATTCGTAAAAAGTCTTTATTGTCAAAGTAACATATCGTATTGACAAAGTAGAGACTAATTAAAAGAAATATCAATTAAGAAAATCCATCTGAGTTTACGCTTATCCCCAAGTCAAATCGCTCGCAGTCAACCCGAGAGGTGACATCTGGTGGAGGCGCCATTCCTGTGTGTACCAGAGGATGCCTATCTTCACCCGAAGACCGTTCCAAGGTGCATCTTGCTAACCAGTGCCCATAGTGACCGATGCGAATACCTGGGAAAAAATGTTATATCAATAAACTAATTTTTTGAATATTTTAGTGAAAAGCAAATTAAGGAGCAAGTACCATCTACGGTCAAAAAGCGACTCAACTAAGGAGGATTTCAAGCCGACCCACAGAAGCACGAAAATTCGAGCCCCATTCAAGCCATCAAAGACGCCGTGCAGGTCACCCCCACCTTCACCCCGTTCTAGCCTAGAAGACATCCACACAATCAAACTAGGGTCATCAACAAGCCAGGACAAGCAACCACCATCCAAGCACCCGAAGAAGTCGAACAACAACAAACCATCACAGAACCCCCAGCCGAGTCAGATAGACAACAAGAGCAATCAGACCCAAGGAACCCCCAGAATCAGGCAGAGGACAAGAGATCACAAGGATCAGACCAGAACACATCACACTACTAACTAGAAGACAACTTCAGTGATACCAACAGCGAGACATCAGACGAACAACAAGAAGAAGCCCAAGAAAACCCTGCAGCTATGGCCAACACGACAATACCCTAGCCACAGCCAAAAAAGTCACCGTACCACAATTCATCAGCCCTCGAACATTCCACCCGTGCCATAACTGTGCCACAGAATTCATGAGGTCATACGAGAGGACAGCCAGCGCCAATGGATGGGACGATGCTTTGAAAATAGCCTACTTCGAAACATTCCTAGACGGTGTGGCAAACCTGTGGTTTCAGGAGTATAAGAATGCCAACCCAGATGAAGATTGGCGGGACCTAAGGAATGACTTCCGAAAAGAATTCAAAGACTCCAATTATTCAATGACATTGAAGAAGAAAGCAGAAGATAGAAAACAGAAACCAGGTGAAACAGTGAATACAAGAAAACTATAGACTTCCCTGAATTTTCAAATATGTTTGGAAATGGTCTAACGGAAGAAAACTACTATTGGTTAATGTGTGAGAGCGCATTTTTATCGATTTTTAGTATCTACTCTCCGCATGATGGTGCTAGTGCATGCTTTTTAAATTACCTACGGGTTTGCAGCCGGAAATCACCGGAGCCCCTATAGGTGGTGCTAAATGTTACATTTAACTTGTAGTACTGTTTCAGTATGATAGACGTTTCGATTTTGTCATATCGAGCAATCTGTTATTTCAGATCTCCCTGGGTACAAGCTTGCCTGATGAGGGTAGAGGCCCAGAAATCATGATCGCAGGAGGGTACCCTGTGACATAATCGAAAGCAATTCTTCTTTTAGGGCGTTTTGCACCTGCAGAAATTATATATTTCTGCTATTATACTATTGGTTAACAAATCCACCGCAGAAAAAACCAAGCAGCCTAGAGGAACTAAAGGAAATAGCAGAGACACTAGACAAGGCGCCCCGACAAAGAAGACGCATCCCAGAGAACACAAATATAAGGCCACCCAGAAATCAACATTGGAACAGTCAACCCCAACAAACATGGCCCCGACTGAATGGATATCAGACAAGGTTCAATGCCCAACAAACAGGGTACCAAAACAATGGATTCCAAAGACCACCCCAGACGTCGCAGTACGAACAATCCCACAACCAGCAACAGCGGTATCAACAACCAAACCAGCGAAGCCCCAACAATCAATTTAGGGGAGGATCAAGAAACAGCCAGAACAACCCAGTGTGCTACTCCTGCGGCAGACCAGGACACTTCGCAGCAACATGTTCATCACAAGGACGATACCACCCAAACAGGCCAGGATGGCGAAAGTAGAAGCCCCAGCCATCCTAGCACAAGGGGACAAAGTTGGGATAACGTACATCACATTACTTCTAAATAATAAGAAGACATATGCCAGTCAAAAACATACAGCATCACTCAATCAAGCAGCGACTGACGGAGATCCACACCAGTTACAAAGACTTGCCAAAAGAAGCAACAATTCTATTTGGTACCACGACGGGGGGAAGAATTAAGAGGAGGCTACAAAGACAGCCATAACGCCTTATCCCAGGTCTAAGGAGAAACACACCGAAAGCATTAGGCGAGGTATCATGGGTCAAAGAAAAGAAGATGGTCAAAGTGATACGACTTTATATAACAGAAACAGTAAAAGAAGCTCCCAAGTGCCTAGATTTATTTAAAGCTCTACATAAATTAAAAGAAATAGTTAGAAGAGAAGACATCAAACAGGTTGCATTCCTAAGAAACACATGGGAACTAGACATCCCAGGATGGAACCTGTTACAAAGGATGATACGGTTGATCCTAGGCGAATCAAGTAAATTCGCAAAGAAACGTCTATATTTCTTCTAGATACTCAATGAAATCATCAACTCATCCACTCGATCGAGGTTACGGGTGAATTGTGAGACATTTTTGAATTGTAGCGTACACGACTTTACGAATTCCTTTCATAAAGTCGTATAGGTGTCTTCTGGAATAAAAACGATTAAATATATCGACTATTTCATCTAGGCCATTGATATTAGTTAAAAAATAGCGTAATAGAAAAAAATATATAAAGTTTTGCCACTTGGGAATTAAGTTTCTATACTTACGAAAAATGTTCGCCATAAAAGTCTGCATAGGAAAGGTTGTATTAACTAAACTATTTAGAATAGAGGTTTTCGAAAAATCGAGTGTTAAATATGGGGGTGAGTTAACACGGTATAATCACGTATTTTAGGTATGATTTCGGAACTCCGTGATTTCATTAGGGTTGAACTATAGTAAAGAAGTGATTCATAATTACAGCTTTTTGAAGTTCTATAAAAAGTTTTACACCTCCACTGATGTAGAGTTAGACGCCTTGATAGTTTTTCTTGACTTCTAATCGTCTAAATCAAAATATTCACAAAAACCTAAACCGTAAACGCGTACAAAGTTACACTTGTATTTGACGGATACGCTGAAAACAGCAACAGTACAAAAAGTGTCGTACGTCAAAGATGAATGTTAAAACGCTCTACGCCTGATATATATATTTTTTTTTTTTTTTTTTTTTTGATAAAAACGCAGCATTAGTTTAGTCACAACGTAATTTTTTAACAAATCTTAACAATAAGAAATGACATATTTCATAGCTTGCTGATCATCTGCACAACCAAAATGTAGGCACTGTATAGCAGTAGATGATGCTGACGTCGAAATTGTTACCACTACTATCAGGAAATATCAGGAAAACGAACAAGTCGTAGTAGTTGGTTAAGACGTTGACCTCCTTGTTTTAATTATTGCACTTGCCCCAGAAGACAGAGATATTTCAAAAAGGGACTCAAGGTAACATTGTCGGCAATTGTACAGAGTCTATTTTATGTATTCATGCTATGTGTAACCTAGATTTTTAATAATATCAATTCAACTTCTAAAGAAATTGAGCAAACTGGGGAAAGATTTATATCGATGCTCAATATGGCTAAACTATTAGACGACAGTCTCAAGGATTTAATTATTTTAATAAATTTGTTGCCCAAGCGAACAGTGCCGTTATTCTTTCAAAATTACCTCCCACGTCGGCAGCACTACAATAGCATTCTCGTCGTAGTTACCTTCAAGTACAAATATGATGCTGACAAAATTTGCAGCCGGAGCTATGAGGCTGGAGAAAAAATCATGATGCTCTGTCACCTGTCTATACCACTGAGCCATCCGGCCCAGCATCTATTTTAAAATTAATAACCTGTTGCTGCAAATAAGGTTATGAAAAGAGGTGCAGCTGTACTAAAGCGGGCTTCCGTTGCATAACTATGTGCAGAAATTGCCGTACCCAGACCTGTACCAATACAGATTTAACAGATATTGTAGATACTACAGAAGACGATTTGTAAATTTATTTCGACTTAGTGGGTTAGGTCTTTAGGAGAAACCACTGTAAAAATAACGCGTCGATAACTCTACCTCAGTGGTGGTGTAGAAACGAGTGCTTTTTATTATTAGTAAAACCTCTTTCTACTATTAGCCGGAGCACAGATCATAATTGGCGATTTTAGAAACAACTGTTCACTCCCTAGGTAGAAAAATATTAATTGCTATCTCTAGGTAGATATCTTAAATTTTTTCTGTCAGTATCACTTGCCCTTGTTGCTATTTAGAGGCACACTGGGTGGCATAGCAGAAGAGAATCAAAATTAACAAGGTCCTCCATGTGTACGCCTGATCTCTTCACGTGGATATTAGAATATTTGAAAACATAAAGGCAGATTCTCGTTTGTCGAGAAAATATCGAGTTTTACACTCTTGACATAAAAAATGCCGCTTATAGCTCTTGTTTCAAGAGCAATACATAAACATAGATAGAAAGATACTTATTGGGCTTGGGTGGGCTGAAAATATCTCATAATTTATATTGTGTATGCTGAGACAAGTGTTTTTTATTATCATTTCGATGTAAAACATGAAGTTTTTTCGTAAAGCCGGTGTTTCTATGGGCTTACGAAACACTTAAGCATCAAGATGGAATCATAAACATCTTCAAGTCTGGTAAACAGGACTGGCTCAAGTTTTGGGGTAGTTAATTTTCATTGCAGCAATGTCTCTTCAAAACTAACGAGTCGTAGTAGTTGGTCAAGACGTGGACCTCGTTGTTTTAATTATTGCACTTGCCCCAGAAGACAGAGATATTTCAAAAAGAGACTCAAGGTAATGTCGAAAAGCGGCTATACAGTTCGAAGGACTTGCAGTCATCTAATACTGTCGGAAATTGTACAGAGTCTATTTTATGTATTCATGCTATTAGCCGCTGCGATACCACCTCAGGATTTTTTGGAAAGGACGAACAGCAATTTGTACAACTATTTAATCGGGAAAAGGACCTTGATAGTGTACCCTAAATTTTTAATAATATCAATTCAACTCCTAAAGAAATTGAGCAAACTGGGGAAAGAATTATATCGATGCTCAGTAAGGCTCAACTATTAGACGGCAGTCTCAAGGATTTAATTATTTTAATGAATTTGTTGCCCAAGCGGACAGTGCCGTTATTCTTTCAAAATTACCTCTCACGTCGGCAGCACTACAACAGCATTCCCGTCGTAGTTACCTTCAAGTGCAAATATGATGCGGACAACATTTGTAGCCGGAGCTATGAGGCTGGAGAAAAAACCATGCTGCTCTGTCACCTGTCTATACCATTGAGCCATCGGCCCCATCATCTATTTAAAAATTAATAACCTGTTGTTGCAAAGAAGGCTGTGGAAAGAGGTGCAGCTGTACTAAGACAGGTTTCCGTTGTACAACTATGTGCAGAAATTGCCGTACCCAGACCTGTACCAATACAGATTTAACAGATATTGTAGATACTACAAAAGACGATTTGTAAATTTATTTCGACTTGGTGAATTAGGTCTTTAGGAGAAACCACTCTAAAAACGCGCCGATAACTCTACCTCAGTGGTGGTGTAGAAACGAGTGCTTTTTATTAGTAGTAAAACTTATTTCTACTCCTAGCCGGTCAACCGATCATTATTGGCTATTTTAGAAACAACTGTTCACTCCCTAGGTAGAAAATAATTAATTACTATCACTAGATAGATATCCTAAATTTTTCTGTCAGTATCACTTGCCTTGGTTCATTATATAATACACGCAAAATAGAACTATCAGATAATTTAAATATGACGTCACCCTTCACTTTGAACGTCTTTGGAGAGGCCAAAACGATTAAAGGAATAGTCTTTTTAATAAGAGTATTTAATTTAGAGAGAAAAATGTTGAAACAAATGCGTATTATAAGAAAAACATTAAATTTTAAATGACGCAAATCAGATATCAAAATTTTGAGAAGTTGTTTTTTTCCTAAGAAACTATTTATTAATTACATACATATAAAATCAAAATCATTTCAGATTTGGAAATTTTCGCTCTTGGCAAAGTTCATGTAAAAAAAAACTACTTTTGTCTTATCCCTCGTATATACCAGACGAAAGCAACCCTTGAAACACGTATACCACAAAAACGTTAACGAAACATAAGCCTACAAAATGTAAAAAAACGTTTTTAAACATACCGTTTTGTTTACAAGTTATATCCATTTAAATCTAGGTTAAATTTTAAGAAATTGCATTTCAATTACACAATAGTGTATATTTTGTTAAAAATGTAATTAATAAAGTTAGAATACACGTTTATAAGTTTCGTTACTGAGCTTGTTAATAAAAGTATATTTTTCATATAAATCTTCTTAACTCTGTAATACCCCAGTTGTTGATTATTGTGAAAACTACAAAACATTTTACTTAGTTAATAAACTTTAAAAAATTTCAAAAACAACCGATTCAAGTTTTTTTACATTTAATATCGTCATTATATCCACTGTGCGGTGTATAATTTTCTTAGAATATTTTATAAAGTGAGAAAAAGAAAAAATCTAAAAATAAAATTTTATGTTTTAAGTGAAAGTGATAAAATAGCAATTCTTATCTCCTTCGCTATTTAGATGCACACTGGGTGGCATAGCAGAAGAGAATAAATCAAATTAACAAGGTCCTCCATGTGTAGGCCTGATCTCTTCACGTGGATATCAGAATATTTCAAAAAAAAAAGGCAGATTCTCGTTTGTTGAGAAAATATCGAGTTTTACACTCTTGACATAAAAAATGCCGCTTATAGCTCTTGTTTCAAGAGCTATACATAAACATAGAGAGAAAGATACTTATTGGGCTTGGGTGGGCTGAAATTATCTCATAATTTATATTGTGTATGCTAAGACAAGTGTTTTCTATTATCATTTCGATGTAAAACATGAAGTTTTTTCGTAAAGCCGGTGTTCTATACCTTACGAAACACTTAAGCGTCAAGATGGAATCATAAGCATCTTCAAGTCTGGTAAACAGGACTGGCTCAAATTTTGGGGTAGTTAATTTTCATCGCAGCAATTCCTCTTCAAATATTTTCTTTGGTATTTTAACTATTTATAACCGTTAAGAATATCTTTTTAAGGTAAAAATCCTAGTGGAAGAAATATATTTTATATGTAGGTTATGTGGCATAAATAACAACTGCCTGCTGAAACAAAGTTGGTTTAACTCCAAAAAACTATATGTATTTACTGGCAGTTATATCAGATGCATATATTTTCAGTGACAACTTGTTACATACTTCGTAAGAAAGAAATATTGTAATCATGAAAAGTATCACTTTTGAAGACTTCTTTAAATCCTGAGGTTTGAGACACTCTAGGAGCCAAAAAATAAATATCATCACTTCTAACTACCTTTCTGTTTATCTGTACGCCGCACAAAACAGGTAAGGTTTTGGTGAAAATTTCACACCTGCTATCTTCCACCAATGAATAGCGTCTATTCTGACAGGTCGCCACGGCAACAACGATTTCCCGTTTTTTTTCCTCCAGGGTACCTTGGAGGTGATTACACTGATTTTGACCAAAGTTCGTGGAAAATACATACACAAATTTTAGAGAAGAATGCTATCGAGAAATTTTTGACACAGGCTCCAGATCATATTTACTTGATAAATAAGGTAGCAATATGTATTGCTGGAGCTTGAAGAAGGACAGAACTGATGATAATAATATACAAATATACAAGATTTTGTATTCAAAGACACCACAGAAACCTGACTAAAACCTTCTCTGATAGAGAGGTTTACAGTGGAGGATAAAGGAGGAAACAAAAGAAGATATAGATAATCTAAATGACATTAAAATATTATAATAACGTGAAATAAAATAGGTCTATGAACATTAAAAGATATTAGGATAAATCCAACATATAATGAACATATATTTTAAAAATACTTATTCATTTATACATTTATTCTGCAATTTTACTAAAAATGTAAAATTATAATTATTATAAAATATAATTCGCACGCATAAAAATTTTTTCAGTACATATTTGCAGTTCTCGAAGTTGTGAAATATGAAAAATGTATTGTAAAAAATTGCGATTTACATACAAAGAAAATTAATCTACAGACAAATCAAAACCATTTACTTACTTAACAAGTTTCAAGGTTTTAAAACATCTGGAAATCTGAACAAGTAAAACATTCGATATATAACATACATTGTACATTGTTTTTTCGCAAATATACCCAACTAAAATTAGTTTTGCAACATATTTATAGTTTTGTTTTAGGATATGTATTATATATATTTCTGCGATTGTGTTCCTATGCTTTAAACCTAATTTAAAAAGAAATACAAATTTATTTAAGATATTGTTATACCTAATTTAAAAAACATAAGCGAAATTACCACAGATTTTTGCTGGTCAGACAATTACTTACAAAGAAAATAACGCGTTTTTTACTATTCGGTGTTTTACTGGCTTAAATTTCTCCTTTGGGAGAATTTTAAAAAATATCTCTGAATCATTTCCAAAATTATTGAAACCTTCATTGGGTTAAAATAAAAATTCAAACCAAACAGCAGCTTAACGGCATATTCGCCGATATTTGTGTTCAACAGCTCCATTTTCTCCGTGAAAATTTAATAGAACTTGGATTCACTTTTGTCTACAATACAAAAGAAAAAAGATATAACAAATTTCATAATGTTCCAACCACATCACCACAATGATGTGATACAACTAAATGGTTTGCAAATTCGACTTAGTGATGGAAACGTGAAAATCTTTATATGTTTCACATTGTTTTAAGTTCAGGTGCTTCTGAACCCTAGTTGACAGTCTACGATCCGCTATTTAACTAACAAACGTGTTGATATTTTTACTGTTTAAATTAAAAACGTATTGGTTAGTGTGGTGCAAAATTAGAAAAATATTAAGTGTATCTCTTTAACAATTTTTATTTGTTCAAAAGTACTAGGTTTTTTAAATTTAAAAATATACTAAGATTAAGGTCTGATAAAACAATAATAACTATGGTAGACTAGCGGTAACGTGAACTTGTATTTATATAAACTCTCGATAACATAAACTGTGTTTCAGAAATCTAAGATTTGATTTGTTCAGACTTCCAAAAACGCGGAAATAATAAAAATGTGTGATAAATTTTCAGTATGTGTACGTATCTGGAGAGTAGTGTAGTGCATTGCATTGCGTTTTTTTGAAATGGAAAAATTAAAAATATATTACATGTAAATGTGTCAGTATCAATGCGTATGAGAAACAGGAGACGTAATTCCATAGACATAGAGACATAGAGATAGATGGGGAGGCCAACAAGGGCAGCACTTAGGCTCACTGGGGCCCATTGTAGGCGTGTCAGGCCAAGAGCCCACTTTTTTTTAGAAAGGAAAGGACCCTTTCAGGTCGCGCACGTCCCACAAGCTCGGATTCCACATAGGTGTCACTCAAGCAAAGCAGTCTGGCGTTGACTAAATCACATCAACAGACTAGATGCTCGGTAGTTTCATCTACCTCAACACAAAACCTGCAGTATAGATCGTTTTCGAGTCCAGTCTTATGCACGTAATATTTCACTAGCCACTGTCCAGTTAGGACCCCGGTAATAGTTCTAAGTTGATTTCTGTTTAGATTTAGAAGTCTATTAGACTCAGAACAGCTATAAGGGCCTGATATGGAGACCTTAAACTGTCTGAGTCCTGCTAGCTCGTGCCATTCAGCACGGAATTCCTCGACAGTGCGATTCTTAATCCTAGCCTTAACAGCAAAAGGAGCAATTCCAAGAGCAGGTTCCGGCCCAGTGAAAGCAGTGTTGCTACCTTCCCGAGCCAGCTGATCCGCCCCTTCATTACCCCCAATACCCTGATGGCTAGGCACCCAAATGAGGCTAACCCTATTGGACTCACACAGCCTCTCTAGGGCTCTCCTGCATTCAAGTGTTAGCAGCGAATTGACCCTGTTCGAGGACAGAGCTTTAATCGCGGCTTGACTATCACAGCATATATAGATATGCTTGTCGCGATATCCTCTGGAAAGGTTTTCCTGTATGCAGTCCAAGATTGCTGTAATCTCGGCCTGATATACAGTCGCATACCGTCCAAGAGCAAAACAAATTCTTGCCCTGGGACTCTCCCCATAAATTCCCGCCCCAGATCCCTCCTTCGTTAGAGAGCCATCTGTAAACCAGATAAGGCCCTCCGGTTTGAGGAAGGATGGGGAGGAATCCCTCCATTGTTCTCTCTCAGGAACAATTACACAAAACCTTTTAGGGGCAATTGAGACCGGAATAATGGCATCTCTCCTTGCTAGGAGAGGGTCTGATCTGATCAGTTCAGTCCAAACTCGCGTATGCCCAAAATTCAATAGAACTAATTTCATTAAATATTTATTTTTGGGGCAATATCAAGATATTAGTGTAACGTGGTAACGAAATTGTATATAATCTTCATAATTAAAGTTTCGCAGAAGCGGAGCATATGTAAGTATAATGATGGAGGTAATTTTAAAAAAATTACTCTAAAAGGTATTTGTTAGTGTGGTGCAAAAATAGAAAAATATTAAGTGTATCACTTTAACAATTTTTATTTGTTCAAAGGTGTTGTTTTTTTATTTGAAAATATACTACATTAAAGCCCGATAAAACAATAATAACTATAACTATTCATAGTTTTTCAAAATATATAGGCAATACACATTTAAAATCTAATTTCTGAGACGAATACACTCATCCAATCTGCCTTGCAATCTTGCCGCATGGTTAAAAAATGATAAATTTTAAAATGGCCATAACTCCAAAGCATTTAACCCCTGTTAAAATAGTTTTAGTAATTTTCCTTTCTCAATGTATATTAGTTGTTTTGTTTAAGAATCAGTAACAAGTTTAGTTAATATCATATAGAGGCAAAGGGTTTTTGTGATAAGTGTTATTTAGGAGTATGGAAGTTTCAGTCTAGCTGACCTTTGCTTATCAATCAGTGACGCATTTGGCTGGATCAAAAGAATCCGGCAAAGGAAAAGAAATCTCGTGCTGGCTTTTAGCGACAGGAAACGCGGAACATTTGCTTATCTATTTGCGTTTTCAAAGGAATTAAAATATTTATTGATAGTAGCTGTATCTTTGATGGTTTCTAGTTCTCGTAAGTGTTTACGCCTCATCAAAATAATCTGACTTTGCTTTTGGGCTCTTTATGTTTATTTACCGAAGATAAAAGACTTAATCGGTGCTTTTAAGTAATCAAACATATCATCCTTCATCAGGAAAAAAGTTATTTACCCGCGTTACATAGTGGCGTTTGTCAGTATACGTTTTAATAGCGTCTGTTTATGACTGTAACCTAAACATAGACGGCTGCTTGAAACGGATCGCGCCTACTTTTGATTAAAACACTTAAAATATATTCAATTTTAATTAGGTTTATGAGAAGCCGCTTTGAATAAGTTAGTCAATCTTATTTTTCCGAGTAGAAGAAAGGTAATAATATTACCGTAGAATTTTTACAGAAACATTTTTTAAATTTCATCGTTGGCTTTATGTTTTTATAGTTTTAAAATTGTAATGTAATATGCAGGGTGTTTAAAAAAATGCACCAACGTTTAAGCACGATTTTTGGTAAGTAAATAAGAGGAAAAGTTCATATATGGGTATACAGATGTTTGTTTTCCGATATATTGGGTGTTAAAGTTTTACAAATTACCATTTCTTTAATAATTCCGAAATAGTAATTATTTAATTAAGATTTGATACAACCTCATAGGTATTTAAAGGCTATATTTTTACAGTATTCAGTAATTTTCACTTTAATCCTTGGCATAGGTACGGGTAACCATCCCTGACTTTCTTAAAAAAAATAGTAATCCACTGATCTATATGTATATTTAAAACACTAAGCCAGATTTTTCAGCACAATCTTGAGAGATTTGTACTGCACCAATTTACATGATTTTTTTTAAATGATCGTCTGGTTACCGAGACCATTCAACAATATTTTTTGTATTGGAAACTCATCGCGCCATCTAACGGAAAAGACAGAAAAAAATTTATTGGGCCAGCTAGTTTTATTAAAAAATCCTCTAGCTTTGACGTCTAGGGCAAGTTAATTTTAATGCGCGCCTGTGGCATCTTTGGTTCAGTCTTAGCTGGAGAATTGCCGAAACATCTACAAAAGTGATTTTTGAGATGCAGGGTGTAAAATTTTTTTTTTTTAATTTAGAATCCTGTATCTCAAAAAAGGGCATTTGCGGATATATATTTAATAAAACTTTTTTCTTGAAATGATTCAAAGAACCACTTTTGTAGAGTTTTGAGCAGTTCTGGCTTCAACTAAAACTGGATCAGAGGTGCCAGAGGCATGGATCAAAACAGAATTTGTTTTTTTTTGTGAAAAACGACTTATCGATCACAAAATACTAAGAGAGATTTTTTGTGTATTTTTGCATACCATAAACGATAAAGCCAGTAGTTTTTTAAAAATAATTGGACTACACTTTTTTTTTGAAGAAAGTCGAGGATGGTTATCCGTAGTTAAAGTAAAAAGTGCTGAATATTTTAAAAATATAATAACCCTTAGATATCTATAAGGTTGTTCCAAATTTTATTCAAAGTCATATTTGTTTTTAAATTTTAAACATCTCTAGACCCATTTTCATATGAACTTTTCGCCTTATTTTTTTATAAAGAATCTACCTTTAAAAGTTGTTTTCTGAAATACCTATTTTGTAATGAAACAACAGAAATTTCAAAAACGAAAATTTAATACATTGTTAAAGGATTACAAATTACGGCCTCGTTAAAAAAATTATTACTGAAAAAAAAATATGCAATGTATCCAAAATTTTGCACAAAAATAAAGTATTAGATAGGAATGAAACGGAAAAAAAATTGGTACCAATTCGAGACGGCGCGCGGCGAAACAAATTGAGGGTATAGTGAATTGTTAAAAAAATTATTAAAAAACTATTTATCCCATTTATCTGAAATTTTGCACAAAAAACAAGTTTTATGTAGGAATGAACTGGTAAAATTTTAGTATGAATCTAAGATGGTAAATCAAAATGGCGGCGTAATAAAATATTTCAAAAATTAGCCTGAAAAACTACTTATTAAATTGATTTCAATATTTGTCAAGAATTAAGTGTGATATAGAAATGCTGATAAAATCGTGCTAGGATTTCAAGATAACGGAATAAAAAGACGGCAATATAAAATGTTTGTGTTCCAAAAAAAATCACACTACCGAGATCTTTACGTTTTAGTTTTCCTAGATGGCAAAAAACATGTTTCTCAATGCCATCGGTCTGATTGTCTGCCAGATCGAGACTTAGCTGGAAAACTTACCTGAAGGGCTTTCGTCGAAAGTTAGGGTCATATTGAGGACGACGTGTTAATATTTTGGTAAAAATCCAATATAATGAAACAAAATGGTGGCTTAATTATCAAATTTACCTCAAGTATATCCAAGACGACCAAATAAAATGACGCCTTA
Organism: Kuschelorhynchus macadamiae; assembly: GCA_030620095.1. NCBI lineage: Eukaryota > Metazoa > Arthropoda > Insecta > Coleoptera > Curculionidae > Kuschelorhynchus > Kuschelorhynchus macadamiae. The sequence continues at coordinate 265,092 of JAUTXW010005319.1, forward strand.
TAAAATTAAAAAAAATCACTTAATACTTTTGTGTTTCAAATTTCGTCCAAAAATTAAGTGTGATATAGAATTAACTTATAAAAACTGTAGTATGAATTCAAGATGGAAGAATAACATGGCGGCGAAATAAATTGTTTAAAAGATGAAGTAAAAAAAAACCTGTTATTCAATGGATTCAATGTTTGCGCAAGAAATAGATATGATATATCGGTAAATTCATAAAATTTTAGTATCTGACGATATTTTGGGGGGTGCTGATAAGGGTAACAATGGCGGCTTGATTATAGTAAGGCATTTGACCCTCCGATAACTGTAAAAACCTTGGTGTCTATTTTGATTCGAAACTTAGATATAAGAAACATGTATCCCATATATTTCAAATATGTTATAGTAAACTGAAAACACTGTATGTATTTAAGGATTTTTTAAATGTTAATATCAAATTAAAACTCTGTGAAGCTCTAATCATTTCTCATTTTTCTTACTGCAATATTTTGTATTGGCCTACACTTGCTGTAAACGATAAACTAAGCTTTAATAAACTCCTAAATGCCTGCTTATGGTTTTCATACCGAGTTCGGAAATTTGATCATATTTCCCCATATTTTTTGTAGTCTGGTTGGCTTAGACTCGAAGATAGGTTTTTGCTTCACATGTGTACCTTGGTATACAAAATTGAAAAATTCAAAGAACCTTTTTATCTTTTCGAAAAATTATAAAAGAGGTCTGAAGTCCATGGTTTCGGAACTAGGACAAACTGTCTCTATAATATTCCAAAACATCGAACAACTCTATATGAAAGATCATTTTCGTATAACGCCACCAAATGCTATAACGCATTGTACCCTAATCTCAAAAGCTCCCCGATTCTGTCGGTGTTTAGAAAGAGATTAAATGGTTACATCAAGTCCTTGCAGATTTATTGCGTAGAGGTTCCACAGTGATCGTTCGTTTCGTATAAATATTGTTTTTTCATACATTTCTCTCCTTACTTTTGTTCTAATCTCTATAATTTCAACATAACTGCTTTTCGGTTTAATTGTTATTTGTGTTATTACAGGTTTTGATATATTGTATAACATATTTCATATATCACATTTCTCTTTAGTTTAGTATATACTCTATATATATTTTTTTTAGGGTGGCTAGATGAGTAGCAAATACTAGATCTCGCTACGATACCTGCGTAACTATTATGTCATTGATGTATATTATATGTAAATAAGTCATGTTATTATTATTATTATGAATTCAAAATGACGGAACAAAATGGTGGTCTATTGAAATTTTTAAAAAATCGGAGTAAAAAATTGCTGATTTAATTTTTTTTTACATTATAATCAAAAATCAGGTGTTGAATAGGTAGAAACTGGTAGAATATTGGTACATGCCCAATATGGTGGAACAAAATGGCCCTCAATAAAAATTTCTAAGAGACAGTAGTTATTTGTTACTAAATGACTATGTACCTAACTAAATTAACTCACACTTCACTAATGCTAGTAAAAAAACGAGGGAAGTTCCGGGTAAAGGAGTTTACTGATATTTAATATTATGAATTTCTACACCAATCCTCACTGATATTAAGAACAATAATTTATGTCTTAATTAGTAATATGGAATCAATATTAGACCGATCGAATCCCGTTTACTTCAGTACTAAATTTATAGTGCCTTGTTCGTTGCAAATTGTTTAAAAATTAAAAATCCGATTTATATAAAAGTAAATGTTCTTTTTATTTTTTCCTAATGCAGCTTCAAACCTCCGGTTTGGCGCCCCTTTAGAGTGGTGACCGCGTGCATCGCACGCGTTGCACGAGCTCTTACAGGGGACCTGTTAGTCATAATAATAACAAAGTTATAATACCTTATCTTTTAAATATTATTTGAACTTAAAACATTAAAACATTTTCGGTATATGGGTGCATTGAACTCATTGTGTGATACTTTAAACAAGCACCTTAATATTAGAAACCTTTTGAATTACCTCAAAGACTGCAATTTAGTAAACCAAATATAATTTCAAATTTATTGTAAGCCAAACTTAAAGCAATTTAACGTTATGCGCTAATGACCCAGGTGGTCGATGCGCCAAATAAATAAATAAATAAATACAATTTTCAGTATTAGTTATTTTTTACTTACCTATCTTGTTTTTCCATTATCATTTGTGATTTAAATATACAGAGTACAATAAGTAATCTATACCTGTAAAACAGTACCGTGACTGACTGACAGACAACGCATAGCCTAAACCGGTTGACCTAGAGATTTGAAATTCGAAGAAAATATTCCTTGCGTACTCTAGGGGTGAACTAAGGTAAGGTTTTACAAAACTCCATCGGTAAAGAGGCGAATAGGGGTGGTAAAATTTGTATGAAGAAAAAAAATAAGTTATGGTGATAACACTTTGTAAATATAGTCTTCAAAATAAACACGTGTTTTACTATTTATAAAAATTCATCTTCTAAGAGGGAGAACAGGGGTGGGGTAAAACACTACCTTAACAGACTGACTGGTAAACAACGCACAGCATAAACCCGTTGACCTAGAGATTTGAAATTTGGAGCTAATATTCCCTGAGTACCCCAATGTTACACTAAGGAGGAATCTTACTACATTCCATTCGTAAAGGAGTAAAAAAGTTTTCTAAAGTTTTTTTGAGAAATTTTTTGAGTTACGATGATGACACCTTAATATAGCCTCCAAAACAAATAAAATAGCACTTCTTCCATTATTTTTAAAAATTAATTTTTAAAGACAGTGAACGGGGATGACAAAATTTGTGCGGAGAAACATTAATTTTGTGGTATCGATTTGAAAGTTTGCAAGCATATATAATTCGGATGACAATAAATAATTTAATACCATCGATCTGATCTGAACACGACAAATTTGTTTCTCTTTAATTATGGGCATTTGTTAGATTTGCTTCTAGCTTGCAAAGTAGTTATTTTCCAACCAAAATCTCCGATTGGGTCACGTGACGTATTGTTTTACGAGCAACACAGCTTATGTTTTCCGGGGAGATTGGGCCTAATATCTTCAGATCATCCTTAAACACGATTCAAAATAATCTAATAACATCTTATGTATCTTTTTTAATCTTTTTACTTTACCATCCCCTGTTAATCGCCATCTTGTCCTTTTGAGTATAAAATTTTTTGTTTCTTTTTCACCGTGATTTATTGCAAGTTTCATAACTAGTCACCATTTTATTTATGTTATAGGTTATAATGAACAAAACTATGATGTTAATAATTTAGTTAAATGTATTGTAAAATGCACTATAGCTGTAAGTAACTATAGTATGTTATTTCATCTACAGTTTTATACTTATAGTTTTCATAGTTCAAAGACATATAGTATTTAATATTAAGTGATATTTTGTAGAAATTGTAACTTTATCGATTTAATAAGTCCCGTAGTAAACTAAACTAAACTAGAACAATTTCCATTAAAACTTCTTCGTATTCCTCAATGACTTCATCAAAACATTAACCTCTTAATTATATTCTTTCTTGAACTAAAAAAGCCATTGAATCTATTTCTACAATACTATACTAAAGAAGGCGGAAACCCCTCTTTGGGCTTTGTCAATATGTGATGCAAATTTAATTCTGAACGAAACAGAAAAACTGACTGAAGCTCTAAAATCAAACGGATATTGAACTGAATATATTAGGCATCCGATTAGGCATTATAATAATCTCAGATCTAAACCAGTATTGGAGGCTACAAAATCATCAACTAGTGTGGTGTTACCTTAAATCTGCGAAGATTTAGCAGTCGCACAATCTTTTATACACACGAAAAGTTTGGGCAATACTTAAGGTTACCAAAGGATGTAATTCATTTGCAATCAGAGAGAGTTTATAAACTTCCTCGTTCCTGCGTAAGTGTATATAAGTGAAACTGGACGATCGGTGTCTCTAAACTTAAGCAACATAAAAGATGCCTAAGTAAGAAACAAATTGTTCAATTCGCTGTCGTTGGATACCAGCACTCAACAGGGCACATATTTAATATAAAACATACCAAGGTTCTTCCATCTGTCTCAAGTTTTTATGAACGAAAAATTAGAGAATCTATTGAAATGATTAAGTACCCTGTTTTTATAGAGACGGGGGCATCATGCGTGAAAACCAATAATCATAGTGAGTCACGCGTCGCGTCGGTTAGGTATAAATACCTTAACATTCAAGTTGTTTGTCGTCTTTGGCCTAAATTATGAAAGTATCGTTTTTATGTTTGCTGTTTCGATTGCGTTTGTCCCGAATCGTTCCATAATTATATTGGTCATCACCATTATTTTACCAAGCCGAGAACAAACATCCTAAAACTCACTCTCCTGCATACTAAGTCCTCATTTCACAATTATTTGGAGGATCATTTGCATATTTTCCACTGCATCCCTAATTAATTTAAAACTATTTGTTTTAAATATTCATAATTTAATGTGTTTATTTTTTTTGTAATAGAGTAATTTTGTTTCTGTATATCTTAACATTGCTACGCTATAAGCGCCAAAATCTCCCGGACTCATCTAGATGCAGCTCTATTGTCACGATAAATCTTTGTCTTCTTGAAAAAAATTGACGTGCATGCATCAAATTATTTTTATTGACAGCATTTTGAACAAAGCATGTCCAAAAAAATGATGCACATAACGCAAATTGAGAATACAGCGGTCATAAAGTTTTTGACAAGAAAAAGGGAAAATTATTAATGAAAAGCTGGATGGTGTGTACGCCCAAAGTTCCCCTTCGTGTTCTATAGTGAAAGAATGGGAAAAAGGATTTCGCATGGAGCAGAAATCTCTTGAATATGATGCAAGAACTGGTCGACAAGTGAATGTGATAACGGAAGAGGTGGTATTGAGCGACCGACGTTTAAAGGGCAAGGAAATTTCAGAAAAGACTAACCTTTCTGAACCTAGTTTTTGTCCAATCCTGCAAGATCCTTTAGGTATGCAAAAGGTCAGTACAAGATGGGTTCCCAAAAACTTTTCGACAACGCCGTATTGAGTAGCGCGATCTTTTTTTGGAAACCATTGTAAAGTGCAGGACACGAAAGAAAACCGGGCGGTCCTTAAAATAAAGGTTCATAGTCTCAAGCAAGCGGAAAAGTAAAATTTGTGTGCGCAAATAAATGTTATGTCATTTTATTTGTTGTAAAAGTTTGCCGCTTCACCTATAAAGTGCGCCAGCTAAGCGGTACGGAAAATTAATCGAGAATTTAGTAAATTTCGCACTGGTCCACTTGTAATTGGGATGTGCCTAGAGTCTCCGTGCACTTGCCGCTAGAAGGTTCTAGCTATTTCCAGTGGCGCCTATACATTTCGAGTATTTGTTTTCATTTCTATATAAATGCGTTGCGTTGAATTTGAATTATTATTTCGAAGTAACGATGGCAAGCAAAAGAAAAAAAACAATCCGAAGCGGTGCACGTGAAGTTATTGCGAGCGTTATAGAGGCCTGTACTAGAGAAGCTGAAAATAATAGTTTGACTATTCCAATTCAAAATCGAACAGAATGCGCGGCATTTTACACGGGTGTTTCGGAAAGTAGTGTAAGAAAAATTCAAAGAGGACATAGTGATCGCTCATATTCTACTTCACCTTTAAAATCTCCTGGTAAAAAAAGACCCCGATTATCATATAAAGATAAAATTGACGATGGTGATTTTCAAGTAATTCAACGAACAATAGAGGATTTTTAAATAAACTTGAAGAAGGTTCCGATCTGCAAACCCCTACTTCGTGCTATAAAGAACAAAGTAGATTTTCCGTACGGGTATAAAACCTTAAATCGGCTTCTACGATCAAATGGTTTTGTTTGGCGCAAGTGCCAAAATAAACGAAAATTGCTCATTGAGAGACCAAATATTTTTCACTGGCGGGTGAAATATCTATCAACTGTAAGGTAATATAGGCAAGAAGGACGCAATATTGTGTATCTAGACGAAACCTGGGCAGATAATGATATGACAGTGAACAAATCCTGGCAAAGTGAAAGTGTTACAAGTGTTGTTCAGGGAATCCGCTCTAGTAGCCGCTTTATTATAGTTCATGCTGGTTCAGAAGCCGGATTTGTTCCAGGTGCTGCTTTAGTTTTTCGCTCGGGACTAACAACTGGAGACTATCATGGACAGATGAATAGAGATAATTTTGAAAAGTGGTTGTTCTAGAAGCTTCTACCTAACATTAGGTAGAAGATAAAGTGCCAACTAAATACTCTACAAAAGCTCATATGATATCGTGGCTTAAATCGAACAATCTTGTATGTGATCCAACATGGAGAAAATATCAGTTATATGAAGTAATATCAGCCAACAAGCCTAGAGAAAAAAAGTATAAAATTGACGGACTTTTACGTAACCTCGGTTATACATCTTTAAGGCTGCCTCGATACATGTGCGACCTCAACCCTATTGAACTTGCATGGGCAGGAGTAAAAAATTATATTCGACAGCGCAACACCGGTGAACTTTAAATTAAAGATTTAAATAAAATAACATTAGAAGCGATTGACTCAATATCGGCTGAAAATTGGAAATCGTATGTTGAACATATTCGTTCTATTGAAGATAAATACTGCGAAGTAGATGGCAAAATTGAAACGGTTATTGATGATTTAGTTATCACACTGGGATCTTCAAGTAGTGACGACGAAACCTCATCATTTTCAGAGGAAGACAACGATTTAGATGGAATCTAACCATTAGAATCACAGCCGTCAACCTCAAAAATGGCTTAATTTTTTTTCATATATTTTGTAAAATTGTTCATAAAGTAGCTGTTAATAAACTGCTTCAAAATAATAATTTTTTTGTTCAATACCAGGTGTCAAAAAATATCTAATATTGCATTTAATATTTGAAAAACTACAGAACTCATATTTTGCCAAAATTAATACATCAATGTAGTTATAATAGGGGAGCCAGCACTGATTCCAGTGAACAAGATTTATCAAAATTTTAACTTATACAGTTCGACTTTGGGCTATTCGGGTATGCCAAAAGTGACCGTTTGTCTCCGTCTGTCATATTACTTTGTACACGGGGCGTCGTTGTGAAGTAACATACAGAGCGTTTCCTAATTGCGTGCTAATGTTAAAGGGGGGTGATTCTTGGACCTTTTTAAGAAAAAAGTCTAATATAAACCTAAAAGTCTTAACTTTGGAGATACAGGGTTTTAAAAAAACATTTTTTTTAAATCCTAATTCTGATGCTATTATAGATTAATAAATGTGTGAAATTTGATACACGTCTTTTATGCATAAAAGGGCATTTTTTTATTAACAATCAATTTTTGAAATTTCTACCAGTGGCGTGCATATGTAATGAACCTGGGTAAATCCGTATGCTTCTTAATGCATAGAAGACGTGTATCAAATTTCATGCAGTTATCTACAATAGCAACAGAATTGGGATGAAAAAAAAATGTTTTCTTTTTAACCTTTACCATTCTGTATCTCAAAAGTTAAGACTTTTAGGACATAAAAACACCCCCTTTAACATCAGCACGCAATTAGGAAACGCTCTGTATAGTACTTCACAATGACGGCCCCTGTATAAAAATAATATGAAAAACGGAGAGAGACGGCCACTTTTGGCATACCCGAGTAGCCCAAAGTCGAACTGCATAAATTAAAATTTTGATAAATCTCGTTCACTGGATCTGACGCTGGCTGCCCTTGTAAAATCTAGACTTGTAAATCGTGTATCACCATACTGGGTGGTCCAATAATAGTGGACGTAGGCAGTAGCCCGGGAACCGTTAATGACAGAACTCAAGAAAAAATATATTTATAGGTATATCCATCAAGAAAAATCAAAATTAAATCATTTTAAAATTCGAAAGTTCGCCGTTTTTGCAACACAAAAGAGATATAGAAAGCCAGAAAACAGACAAATATAGAAAAATGTTCATTAAGCATAGTTACATTTTTTAATTATCTGAAGTGCGTATAGTCAAAAAGGAGTGACATATTTTTTAAAGAACGACGGGACACCACTGGTTTAAAGAGATTTCTTGGCCGACCTTCCTAAACCGATTGACTCCGCCCGGTTTTTTTTCGTGTCCTGCACTTTAACAGGGGATGAAACTATGGTTTTCTATTATGATCCTCTATCTAAAAAGGTATCAATGGAGTGGTGCCGTAAGAGTGAGGCGTTCGGTCCCCAAGAAAACTCAGAGTCTGCCATTTAACAAAAAATATGATGACCACGATCTTTTGGGATTGTGAAGGAATTCTTTCGATAGATTTTAAAGAAACCAATACCACCAAAATCGTCGCGGAAAACTGACCAGAGGCGTGAGTCTTTTGCATGTCCATACTGCTGGTGTTGCACAAGCTGTCATTATGGACTCATCCTCCCTGCAGTCCTACATGCTGCAGTACATGGCTATCAGCGACTACTATTTGTTTACATATTTGAAAAGGGCCTTCATGGGCGATGGTTTAACGACGAAGCTGAGTTAAAAGAAGCTATTTTCGCGCCTTTTGTAAACAAATAAAGAGATGTAATAAGTGTACTGAACTTAAGGAGGACTATATTGAAAACTATTAAAAACATGTTACCCTACTTTGTCTTTTTCATAGTCAGGCTGGAAAACTTTAGCGCTACATATGAATCATAAATAAATAAATAAATAAAATATGAGAAAACGAAACGCTTCTTTGGCAGCATCGCTTCACGAAACATTCTTTTATTTCTTATCAATTCAAAGGTAATATGTTTGAGCAGAGTGCCGATCACTTTATTGCTCAACAGCGTAGAATAAATTGCAAAAATCAAAGCCCATATTTCACGAGTTCGACTTCCAGCGGCGGGCCTTACACATAAATTAATCTTGAAAGGATATTTATAAGCGGTTGGACATCATTTTAACGTGGGAATAAATCTGAAGGGGATCGGATGATTTTTTTAAATGATTCGTTTTATTTTTTATTACTTGCGCATATAAGTGCTCATAGTTTATTATTAACACAATAAATTATAGTATATATATTTTTTCTATTTGGACAACTGTTCAACTTTGTTACTGTATCGTATTTCTTATATTAGCTCTATGTATCTTGAGAGAAACATTAGTTTCAGTGTCCCTAGATGCCGAAAAACATGTTTTCTCAGTTCCATCGGTCTGTCTATCTGTCTGTTCGCGGCATAGCTAAAGAACTACTTACCGGATTGACTTCAAATTTTGGTCCAAAATTTAGGGTCATATGGGGATCACCTGGGAACATTTTGGTAAAAATCCAATGTGGAAAAACAAAATGGCGGTCTAGTGAAATGTTAAAAAAATTATTACTGAAAAAACTACCTCTCCACTTTTTCTCAAATTTTATACAAATATCAAGTACTATATAGGAATCAACTGGTAAAATTTTGGCACGAATCCGAGATGGCTGAACAAAATGGCGGCCTAATAAAATAATTTAATAGCCTGAAAAACTATTGAATGAACCGATTTCAAATTGTGTGCTATAATTAATTGTAGTGTAGAAATGAACTAGTAAAACTATGGTACTAATTCAAGATGGCGGAACAAAATGACGTCCAAATAAAACGTTTGTAATCGTGAAAAACATTAACCGCTCAAGTTTTATGTATCTTCACGTTTTAGTTTTACTGTCCTAAAATCTATTAACTAAAAAATTGCAGAGGAAACCCAATGCAATTTTAAAGAAAATTAAGTTTTATTAGTGGACAATATCCATAATAAACCATTTCAAGCTTTTTTTTGTCCTAAAATCTATTAACTAAAAAATTGCAGGAAAAACCCAATGCATAGTTTTTAGTTTCCAAAAAAACTAATTACCCAATGTACAGGGTGTTCCAGCGAGGACTGAACAGGGACCTATTTTCGACCTTCCTTGTATTTTGGAAAAATTCAAAATAGCCAATCGATGTATTTTTTCTTGTAGAATCCAAAAATGTCATCGAAAAAATATTTGAACCAGAAACAAAAGAGTTACGCTAGGCATCAGGTGTTTTTTAAATGGAATGTATCGTTTTTTATACGATTTTTGGAAAGAGTGATTTTTTTTATGTCCGTTCTGATTAAAAGATTTGATTTTGCGATAGCTGTTTATATTACATTTTAATGTTTTACAAACTAAAATTTTAGCTTCACCTGTTTAAAATATACGATAGGTTGGTATAGGTGATCAAGGTAAAATGACGTTTGAATACTTTGTCAATAAAAATTGACATTATTTTAATTATTGTCGAAGTCTTCACCTAAAAAATATATATTTACAGATTGTTATGCTATTTTACAAGTGCCAAGAAAATGCAAGAGAAGCAAGAAGAAGATTTATTGCAAATTTTCATAGAAATATATCCATCAATACAATTCTAAGGATAAAAAACCTATTTGAGGAAAATAAAACTTTACATGATAGAAAAAGAAATTCAATAAAAAATAATTATTAAATAATAAAATAAAACTACTAATAACATAAGTATTCAATGTGACCGCCGTTTTTCTCGAAACAACATCGATAACCCCTTTGTAGCCTTTCTAAACTTGCTGTTACAATATGATTTTCCTGGTTAAGGCGGTTTATTTCATCGACAATTTTTCCAATGATCTCTTGAATATTTTCGTTTCGTTGTCTGTATACGACGTTCTTCAAATAGCCCCAAAGAAATGTATCCAAAACTGAGAGGTCGGGGCTATTGGGCGGCCAAGCATATGTTACATTTCGCCCTATCCATTCGTTATGGCGCCGATTTAAAAATTGAACCACATCATGCACGGCATGAGGAGGCGCCCCATCATGTTGCCAAATTAAATTCTGATATTCTGCCAATGGTAAGTCTTCCAAAAAATTTTCAATTTCGTTTTCCAAAAACTCATAATATCTGTGCCCATTTAAAGTCCCGTTAAAAAATATTGGTCCCAAAATTTTATTGTTTTTTATCCCACACCAAACATGAATAGAATTCCTCCCTTGAAATTTAATAGTCTGGAACTTTTTTGGATTTTCAACGGCCCAGTGGTGAGTATTATGTCTGTTGAATACTCCCGATGTTGTGAAAGTAGCTTCGTCAATCCACACAATATTTTTGAATAAATCAGGGTCTTCGTTTTCTTGCCGAATTACCATTTGAGAAACAAATTGGAAGCGAAGTTCTTTTTGTGCCGGTGTTAGGTGCTGAAGTGGAAGGATGCGAAAAGGCCTAAATTTATGAATTTTCAGAGTCCTGTGAACAGTCCCTCGGGTAACTCTTCTGCGCCTTACCCGCCACCGTACTGAACTTCCCGAACTGCATCCGAAATAGATTTGGTTGGATTAACTTGAAAATAATTTATAATGGCCTGGTCTCGATTTCTTCTTCTTTGTATATTTCTTTTTCTATCATGTAAAGTTTTATTTTCCTCAAATAGGTTTTTTATCCTTAGAATTGTATTGATGGATATATTTCTATGAAAATTTGCAATAAATCTTCTTCTTGCTTCTCTTGCATTTTCTTGGCACTTGTAAAATAGCATAACAATCTGTAGTCTCTCGTTCAAAGAGTATTTCATTTCGATCAGAGTCAAATATATATTTTTTAGGTGAAGACTTCGACAATAATTAAAATAATGTCAATTTTTATTGACAAAGCATTCAAACGTCATTTTACCTTGATCACCTATACCAACCTATCGTATATTTTAAACAGGTGAAGCTAAAATTTTAGTTATAATAAATATTTAATATAAACAGCTATCGCAAAATCACTCTTTCCAAAAATCGTATAAAAAACGATACATTCCATTTAAAAAACACCTGATGCATAGCGTAACTCTTTTGTTTCTGGTTCAAATATTTTTTCGATGATATTTTTGGATTCTACAAGAAAAAATACATCGATTGGCTATTTTGAATTTTTCCAAAATACAAGGAAGGTCGAAAATAGGTCCCTGTTCAGTCCTCGCTGGAACACCCTGTACCTCAAATTATACACAAAAATCAAGTGCTAGATGAGAATGAACTAGTAATATTTTGGTATAAATATTAGGTAGCAAAACAAAATGGCGGCCTAATAAAATATTTAAAAAATCAAATCTGAAAATACTTATTAAATTAATTTCAAATTTTGTGCAAGCATTAACTATGATATAGAAATAACCTGGTGAAATTGCAGTACGAATTCAAGATGGCGGAACAAAATGGTGACCAAATAAAATGTTTAAAAAATTAACGTAAAAAAAATATTGTTCACTTGATTTAAAATTTTGCAGAAAAATTAAATATGATATAGGGATAAACCCTTATGAATTCAACATGACGTAACAAAATGGCGATGTATGTCAATATAAGAACTACTTATTGAATTTATATTAATTTATAATCAACAATCAAATGTGGCATAGGTAGAAACTGGTAAAATATTGGTAGGAATCCAATATGATGGAACAAAATGACGCCCAATAAAAATGTTTGAAATGACAGTAATGAGTATGTACTGAACTAAATTGGGCCACATTTCACTATTCCTAATGAAAGGAAAGATTCATAACGAGGGAAGTTCCAGGTAAAGGAAATCTACCGATTTGTCTAAAAAGTTATTGTTTCATATTCTTCCTAAAATGCTTCAGCGCGTGAGGGGTTTGATAGCTTTAAAGAGGCAGATACACAAAAATTCCAACATTTTTGGGAGTTATGTTATACTAACCGTCCAAGGGAGTATTGTAATATGTCTCTCGTAAAAGGGAAGTATTGTAATCGTGAGAAAATCACCCTCCGAGATTTTTCAGGTCTTTACGTTTCAGGGTCTCTAGATGATGAAAAACATGTTTTCTCAATTTCGTTGGTCTGTTGGTTTGTCTACCTATCTGTCTGTCGCGGCATAGCTTAACGATTACTCAAGTGGCTTAGTATTTGTCCAGATCTTTAGGTTTTAAGGTCCCTAGAGGCAGAAAAACATGTTTTCTCAATTCCATCGTTCTGTCTGTCTGTGAGTATGTCGATCTGCCTTGTCGCAGCTCATCTAAAAAACTACTCGCCGGCCAAAAATTAGTGGTTATAAGGGAATTCCCTGGTAACATTTTGGTAAAAATCCAGTGTGACAAAACAAAATGGCGGCATGGTGAAATGTTAAAAAATTATTGCTAAAAAACTAATTATCCAATGTATCTATATGATATGATTTTGTACAAACATCAAGTATTATGTAGGAATCAAATGGTGAAATTTTAATTAAATGTTTAAAAATTCAGCTTAAAAACTACCTTATGGACTGACATAAAATTGTGTGCCATAACTAATTGTGGCATAGAAATCAACTAGTAAAACTGTGGTGCTAATTTAAGATGGCGCAACAAAATGGCGGTAAATAAAATATTTTGTAATCTTGAAAAAAATTACCCTCTATTGTTTTACTTATTTTTTTGTTCTGGCGCCCCTAGATGCCAAAAAATATTTTTATCAATTCCGTTGGTCCGTCTGTCGGTATATCTGTCAGTTCGCGGCGTTGACTGATATGGGATGGTCTGGTAATATTTTGGTGAAACTCTAATACGCCAGAACAAGATGGCGGCCTTATTACTACTAAGAAACTAATTATCCAATTACCTCAAAATTTGCGCACAAATCAAATCAAGTGTTACATAGAAATGAACTGGTAACATGGTGGTATGAATATAAGATTAGTTTAATTTCAAGTGTGATATAGGGATAAACGGGTACGAATTCAACATGACGTAACAAAATGGCGTTGTGTGTCAATGTAGAAACAAAAAATCAAGAGTGCCATAGGTAGAAACTGGTAAAATATTGGTAGGAATCCAATATGATGGAACAAAATGGCGCCCGATAAAAATATTTGAAAAGGTAGTATATATAAAACTAAAAACATCTTAAACCAATACTAAGACAGATAAAATCTTAGAAAGAGCAAGTAAGGCTCTATTGAGAGAGAGAATACAATTTCATAGATTAAATAAAACACAAATTAAAGTTGAAATTGATAACATAAAGATACATAATTAATTAAATAAATTTAATAATTTTTTACAAGAGAAACTAAATAATGAAATGAATTATCTTAGAAAAAACAATTTAATAAATAAAACTGTAGTTAATTTATCAAATAGAGAAATTTCAGGCTCTGAAAAACTTGTTCTTTCCGAAGATTTGAATTTTTCAGTTACACAAAAAACAGTTCCTAAGTTTGATATCATTTCAGCAATTGAAGAAATAGCTCAAAATCTGCCAGATGATCAACAAGACGAATTTAGAATCAGAACCAAAATTGCTCTTGAAAAACCACTTAAAATTAGACAAAATCTCACCCCCATAGAACAAAAGGTACTAAAAACATTTCAATCAGATAACACAATTAAAATTCTTCCAGCAGATAAAGGTAATGCAACTGTTTTAATGGATTGTACTGACTACGATAAAAAAATAACCTCACTTATAAACAAAGAGACTTACTCGAAATTAAATAAAGATCCAATAGAACACATAGAAAGACAAATATACATTATGCTTAAAAAACATAAAAATCAATTTATAGATATTGAACGCTTTAAAATAACACCACACTATGGGGTCTCCTTTATCTCCTTTACTAAGTAATATATTTATGAAAAACTTTGAGTTAAATTATATTCAAAATTACGGTCGTAAGCCACTTATTTGGTAGAGGTACATTGATGACATTTTTTGTATATATAAACATGACGATCAACATTTAAATGAGTTTTTATATCATATTAACAACAAAGATCCAACAATTAAATTTACTATTGAAAAAGAAACAGACCATCAAATTCCATTTTTAGACATACTTGTTAAAAAAGACATAAACCGTTTTGAAACAAAAGTATACAGAAAACCTACACATACAAGCAGATAGTTAAATTTTTACTCAAATCATCCAATCACGGTTAAAAACGGAGTTGTAAAAATTGTAAAAATAGAGCAAAAATAATTTGCAATGGTCAAAATTTTATTGAAGAAAAAATTTTCATAAAATATGTTTTAAATCAAAACAATTATCCTAATAATTTCGTTGAAAAATGTTTTTATGAATTTGAGAATCCAAAGGTCACACAAATCCAAAATAGAGCAATTACAAACCTCTTTATACAATACATACCTAACTTAACAGATAAAATAAAACGAATAGGTAAACGTTTTAACATAAGAACGATCGTTAAAACACAAAATACACTTAGAAGCAAACTTGCAACAAACCTAACAACGAACAAGAAAATATTAAAAATGTTATTTATAAAATGCCGTGTTAATGCAATTAATTTTACATGGGTGAAATCTCTAGGCCATTAGGCAAAAGAATTAAAGAATACCAAACATACATACAAAATAGGGAATTCCAAAAATCAAACATTTACCAACATGCACTAGATAACAATCATAAAGTTAATTGGAACCCTTCTAGTATTTTAGCAAAAGAACCATGTTCTAAATAAACGTAAAATAAAAGATAGTGCCTTAAGATTGTTAAATAAAAGTAATTGTGTAGCATCTTGTTCCGTTCATTTTAATAACACATGGTTAAATTCGCTAAATACTGAAGTAAAAAAGGACACCTCAAAATACAATAAATTAAAATGAACATACTCTAGGTACACATAATTTTCCACCTTATTCTAACAATTAAAAATAACACCTTTAAATTGACATTCATTGACATTTTGTCAGAGATTAACCATTCCCGTTGTATCTCTGATACTAAACATAAGAAATATTCTGCTTTTAGTTTTTTATTTGTAGATTTGCTGAAGACGGGGGTAGACTTTCCCCCGAAACGTCCAGAAAACCAATATTTTTTCAGCGTCGTTCCTCGGGTACCTTCATAGTGGACCCTGAACTTAAGATTGCCTATTGATCGTATCACGTATCTTCACATTTCACATTTCTTTTGATTTCAAATTTTGTTTATGGCGAAATACCCAAAGAATAGTTTTAAATCATAAATCCTCCACTACAATTTCGTATATATATATATATATATATATATATATATATATATATATATATATATATATATATATATATATATATATATATATATATATATATATATATATATATATATATATATATATATATATATATATATATATATATATATATATATATATATATATATATATATATATATATATATATATATATATATATATATATATATATATATATATATATATATATATATATAAATTATTATATATGGATATATATATATATATATATATATATATTTTAATACTATATATATATATATATATATATATATATATATATATATATATATATATAATACTAAATATTTAAGTACCTGTAGTATAATTAATAAATTAATTTTCATTGAGAATGGTCGAGATATGTAACTTGGCAGGAATCAATTATTGACGAGTAAGTACACTTACCAGTTACGTTTTAACTTTTGTCGACTCAAATTTTTTTAAAAAAGAAAAAACACTGTTTTATATATATAAAAAAATATTTGTCTTAAATTTGTTTAATCCTGTATGTTCTCTTGTAGGGTCATAGCCCTGAAGATGACAAATTGTCCAAAGCGCTACGCAGATAATAAAAATTTTACGCTAAATGCTCCAAAACTGGTTTCTTATTTAATTATGTTTAAATATACGTACATTTCGAAAGCATTATTCTATCCATTTTTTGACGATTTTAAAAAACCGTATGTACTTTCGACACTTAAAAATGAATGCAGTCATTTTTTACTGCTAATAATAACGATCCTGGGACCCCCCTGTTGACTGTTTACAAGTATCAGTGTCTTCAAACGACTTGCTGAATGTTTTGACACGGTGGCCATGTGTTCATTGTAAAACGCATCCGATCCTTTTATCTTTACCGAAATAGTGACAAACTATGTAAACTACGCCGCGTATCCGCACACACGCATACGAAACCTTATATATCTCTGTTAAACTGGAACGCCTCGAGCACAGTGTTATCTTTTATTACGAGAGAGCTTGGGTTTATCCCAGTTTATCCAGTGTGTGAGGTCCTGATCAAATGTGAAATTTACCAAACACACCAAATGTTGTGGTTTTTTACGCTTGAAGGAGAAAGCTGTTAATAAGATTTTTAAGTGATAGTCATATCAAAAGGTTTTAGATTTCAAAAGACGAGGGGGTCTTGAGGTATTCGGGAAACGTGTACAGATTGCCCTGAAAGAGACAAAGGACCTCTCACACTTCACATGAAAAACGGCTTTCGGTGAATTTTTCAAATGTTTTAATATAATAGTTCTCGACTATCTGACCAGAATATGTCAGTATCAGCAATTTGATCTTTGATTTTGAGATATAGTATGTTAAAGTTTTAAATTTTATTTTAGCAACCTTGCCAAGATTTTCCTACTATTTTTGCCAATTAACTATTCTATACCGTACTTTTATTTGTTTATAGTTATCGGACCAAAGCTGTCCTTATATGTAAGGTCAGTAAATTCTACATATTAGTGCGCATCTTTGTTATTGACTTTCAAATTGTTTCGTTACAATTTACTAAGTATTTCAAATTATTGCAATGAAGTTTTATATACACATTAAATAAAAGAAATAATTTTGTTGTCAGTCATATCCTTTTTTTTACCTTCCCACAAGAATATGCTATGGGTTTTTCATAATTCTAGTTTGGTTTGCATGTTCGATATTAATCACCAATTGTTTGTAATTATACAATTTATTGATTTCTTTTTCGGTTATTTACGTTTACCCCCAAAAGTTTCTTTCACCTGATCATTACAAATACTGGTTTCAATATCATTACCCTTTGATTTGTTATTATTGATCTTATGTCAATTTGGCAACTCCATTAATTGTGGTTTTTGCTTTCTGTATAATCTTCAACTATTACCCTGTTCAAGTGACAGAGCCAGCTGTTAGGGGCGAATAAGGCAGCCCATAATAGGGACGGCAAAATTAAGTAAAGCAACGGTAACATTTTTTTGCTAACACCAAAAATAAAAAATATGGCCTAGCGAAACAAATAAGATCAGAATACAAGAGTTCTAACTACACTACACCACAACTTGTTACGTTCTGAACGCGCGTTTCGCTAACCAAGTTAGCATCATCAGCAGATGATATAAACAGTTTATATCATCTGTTGATGATGCTAACTTGATTAGCGAAAGGCGCGTCCAGAACGTAACAAGTTGTGGTGTAGTGTGATTAGAACTCTTGTATTTTGATCTATCTTCCACCACAGGTTCCAGTGTTATGACAAAACAAATAAGGACAAAAAAATGTCATTACGGCATTTTAACGAAATACGAAATAACGCGTAGTACAAGTGGAGACTAAAAACAAAAAATAACGTCATATTTACTGAAAACAAAATATTGCTTCTAGAAAAAGGGGCGGGATTTATTGAAAGAGTGCCCCTCCGTGGCTACACCACTGCCCTGTTCCATGATATCTATGTAGACGGCAGCTGTTTTTTAGCAACTAAAATTTTTGAGATGTGATTTAGCGTTTGTTTTGCTTTTGTTGCAGGTAGATTACAAATTACATCGATTTGAAACCATGCATCTTTTATGCCTGTTTAGTAACGAGTAAGTATATCGTTTAATCCAACCTTTTTTTAGCCTTTTCCACTATCATTAAAACTGAAGGGTGTCATTCTTAAAGTAACCTTAAGAATTCGTTATTAGATGTCTTCATATGCAGGTAGCATTGAGACTGACTAGTTAGTCGATAGCGCTCTGCTATGATAATTGATTTGGATATTGTACACAGACAGACTTTCTTGTATCAAATATTTGGAATTTTTGTTTCAAACACAACAAATAATTATTTTAATCAAATAAACAATAAACCGTGTGAAATGTATCCAGTCGTTCAGTACTATGCAGAGTATACAAAAATTGTTGGTATTAAATTATTTTTAACACGTACACGCTATATGTAATGACTTGATATGACGTAAAGTATAATTATTTATCAAAGAGCATAAGTTGTCCATTACCTAAGTTTGTATATAGGATTTCTCTATACCTGCTATACTAATCGCAAGTAATTTCAGATAACCATTTTTCAAAATGGTTTCAAAATATACTTTGGATTTTTGGCAGGAGACTTTAAAGTAACTTATATAATTAACAAGATATATATAAACATCCAGCCCCTTTTGGGCAGGATGGAAACAATAACCTCTAGAGTCTGCATTGATAACTTAACTTGAAAATAAGGCTTCAGGCTCATATAATATTGCCATTTTTGAAAGTTTGAGTTTTGATGCATTTGACGCGAAATGGTTAGTTATCGTTCGAGCGAAAGTTGTGTACACATATACACACAACCGTACAAGCATTATCATTTTTCTTCTGCAAATACGTTATTCATTTTCTAAGTTCTCTAAAACGCCAAAAAAAATCCAAGTTATATTTTTCAAAACATTTCATGATGACAGTGTCATATATATCCTATACATTATATCAATAATACAATTATGGACTGTTATATGGGAGAGTAAAAATATAATAGGTTAATAGAAAATACATATTTTTAATAGTCTAAAATTTATACAAAAAAACTTTTTGCAGCTCTCAATTTCGTATATAAAATACTTGCTATAACTTTAGTTGGTCAAGATTCCTGATATTTCTATACTTTTCAGGATGTTTATCCATTTCCACTGCCGCTTAAAGCATTCCAAATAGATAAATCAACAGATATTTACAAATTACAAACAAACTAGATTTTACCCAAGGTATTGACCTCGAAATGTAAAAAAAGAAATGTAAATCTATGTCTTGCAGGAGGAAGATTGCTAGAGGTAGATTCAATTTTCGATATATTTAATCGTTTTTATCCCAGTAAGTACCGATACGGCTTTACGAAGGCCCAGAGAAAAACAAACAGAATTCGTGCACGCAACAATTCAAAATTTTCTCAAAATTCACCCTTAACACTGCTCGAGTTGATTTTTACATCAGTCTCTAGAGAAAATATAGACATTTCTTGGTATATTTACTTGATTTACCTAGGATCATATGCTACAGGGCCAAACGTAAAACCATAGCAAAATATATCACAGAGGATTGTAATTTTATTTTTAAATAAAGCGGAGAGTAATTTTAGCAAAATGGTTCTTGAATCCTTTTGTAAAAATATGGGATATCATAAATAAATTCCGCCCCTCGTTACTCTTTTTGAAAAAAAAATAGTGAAATATGGGAAATCTGCTAAGTTCATCGTGGTTTCTAAAAGAGTGCCCCTATCGGACACCACTGTCGGCTTGTTATAAACCCCAATGGAATCGCGTTTTTACCAAAATCATTATCAAAAGTCAAACAAACTGAAATTTCAAAAATTTCTTGTCCAAAAGGAGAAATACGCGGGCTATTACAATAGCCGCGTGCGGCAAGTTACTATGCTTGCGATGTTTCTGTTTTTTTTTTACACATTATTATCTTAGGGTAAATTTCAATCAATAGTTTTGATTTAAATGCCACACTTTTGTATACGATTTTTAAAACAGCTGTAGTATAACTAAATTAAATTTCAAAATCGCTTTCGAAAAACACTTTACGGACATTTTAAGGAACTGTTAGTTTTTATAAAGAACACTCCAGGACTTCTTTCCGACCTCGAAAAATAACAAAGCGATGATCTAAAATTTTACAGCTGTTTACGTTGTAAAGAAGAAAAAAGTACTCTGCCCATTACTGTCCGCGTACTAACGATCTGGGCCCTTTTATAACCACACCCTTGGATACCAGTAGCCACAGCTAAAGGCGCGTTATACCGGAAAGTTGTATAACTGCAGTGGATAATTTACAACACGATTCTCGGATGTGCTAAATTAAAGCATCTTTGAAGAATTTCTATGGGGGTATTCGAAACAATGTGCTGTGTTGTAAATTATTGCTCGTGCATTTATGCTACGTCCACTGGAATATTGCTGTTCAGATATAGGAGATTTAACAGTTGATTTCATTTCTATTGACATATTCTCTAAATCTAGTGTAGTTGTCTAGTTTCTCATATATAGTAAAAAAAAGTTCTACTATGACACAGATTGTTTAATTTTTTAGTAGCCGTTTTTTATTAGTATTGATTTTTTACAGACATTGATAAAACAATACTAATGCTTTTTTTTGTTATTGTTTGGCTTTTATAGCGTAGATATCCAAACTTGCTAATGTTATAAACATGTATTTTTAAAATGTGTTTATATTTGCCCATACCTTCAAAAATGTACAATATATAGATTTATGGAAAAAATACTGTCCCGTATGTTAATAAAATCAGATAAATCATTATATTCATTGCACTTCTTTATAGTCTAAATTGTCTATTGTGACGTTTATTTTTAGAAATATTTTTTTCCAACTGGGTGCAGGGGGGGGCACTTTAAGTATGTTCGTGCCTATCACCCTCTTAACATTCTATCTGTTGCAGCTATGGTATATATTAATAACGGAAACACATGCTGTCTTTTCAAACATTTTTTTGCAAATTTCATTAGGACGCCATTTTGTTCCGCCATATTGGATTTTCACCAAAATATTACCAGGTCATACCCATATAACTTTTAATTTCTGACTAAAATTTAAAGTTAATCTGGTAAGTAGTTTTTAGGTTATGGCACGACCTGACAGACAGACCGACAGATGGACCGACGGAATTGTTAAAACATATTTTTTGGCATCCAGGGACGCTAAAACTTTTTCACGTTTACAAGCATTTTATTTGGACGCCGTTTTGTTCCACCATCTTGAATTAGTACCACAGTTTTACTAGTTGATCCCTATACTATAATTACTTATGGCACACAATTTGAAATCAATCCATTAAGTATTTTTCGGGATGATTTTTTTTTAATATTTTATTATGCCTCCATTTTGTGCCGCCATCTTGGAATCGTACCAAAATTTTACTAGTCGATTCCAACATAATACTCGATGTTTGTGCAAAACTTGAGATAAATTAGATAAGTAGTTTTTTTTATTAATATATTTTTTAACATTTCACTAGACCCTTAATCTTTAATCAAAATTTGAAGTCAATCGGGTAAGCTATGATGAAGCTATGTGAAGATCTAGAAGTAACTATGATGAAGCTATGTGAAGATTTGTAAAAACTTGAGAGGGTGGTTTTTCACAACATGTTTTTTGGCATCTATGGACCCTAAAACATGAAAGTCTGTAAAATCCTGGGATAATGATTTTTTTCACGCTTACAAACATTTTATTTGGCCGCCAATTTGTTCGGCCATCTTGAATAAGTACCAAAATTAGTTATGGCACACGATTTGATATCAATCCATTAGGCAGTTTTTTTCAGGTTGAATATTTAAATATTGTATTACACCGCCATTCTGTTTCGCTATCTTGGATTCGTACCAAAATGTTCTTGATGTTTGTGCTAAATTTGAGATAAATTGGATAAGTAGGTTTTTAATAATATCTTTTTTAATTTTCACTATGCCGTCAAATTTCGGGTAAGTAGTTTTTTGGCTATGCCGCGAACAGACAGACAGACAGTCAGATCGACGGACATCTATGGACCTCGATGGCATAATGTGCGGTAAAGATGATGGAAAGTACTTAAAGGCATGTCAGTATAATGGTTCATGATTTTTGGTCCTTATACTTGAATAAGCTTATTATAGGCAGAATATTTTGTCCCAATGGTCGTTAATTTCTTCCTTATTTTTAAATGTACGGACGTTATAATTTTGTTACTTAAAATAATAATTATTATAATTCTTTTTTTATGTTTAAAAAAAAACTTTTGTGATTATTTGTCTTTCGTTTATAAATTATATTATATATTTAAAAAAATAAATAATAAAAGAATCAAACTTTACCAAAATGTGATAAATAAAAGACTTAATTTGGCAGATTTACACCAAAACTACCAGCGATTAAATTGTCAAATTGAAATGCAGTTTTCAGCCGTTCTATTAAATAAAAAGACTTAAAATTTGGTATTTTTTTTTGTTTCGTAAGTTTGGTAATGGATATAGATTTCTGAACCAATCTATTCATTCAAACTACTGAAATCCAATGGACGCCGTTACAATTTTGCTTTGACTGAAAAAAAAATCAGAAACTCCGTTTTCCCACAAAAGTATAAAAATGGCTTCCGGCAACAACAAAAACTAAAATTTATCAAAATGGTGGATGTTGGTTATTCAAGTTCGGATATTTTAAATTTATTTTATATCCATGGCGAATACCCAAAAATCGTTTTGAGAACATGCAGAAAATTCAATGAACTTTACCTATATTTACCACCGATGGATCAAAAAAAATTTAGAACGATTGAAAAGAACTCCAGCAATTTTGGACAAATCCATGAACCAAGAATGTATGTTCACCCAGGAAGACGAAGAACGAAATTAATGTTCTGGGGTATTTTCAAGTATATCCTCAAGCATCAGTTAGAAGTGCAACAGCTGATTTGGGAACAGTGGCGTAGCTACAAATTTTGGGCCTCCCCGCGGTTTTCGGTAAACAGAAAAATAACTGATGACAAAAAAAAAATCCTTTACTAGTCAATACATGTAGCCCCCAAAGCACAGCCGGAAAATATTTGATGACTAAAAAAAGTCATCTATACTCTCATAATCCCCTTGAGTTCATTTTCAATTATCGCCTGGCCCACTAACTTCGTGCGCCCCCTCACAACCGCGGAGGCTGGCGGAGGTGTAGCTACGCCACTGTTTGGGAATCTCTAAAACATCGATTGGGAGAATATTGCACAAATATAACATACACGGTTTTGAATTAGTTACACTCCAAGCATTACCTGGCTGTAATGATCCTCCTAGATGCGTCGGATTTTGCGAAAAAATCAATTTGCCCCTGCCAACTTTACGAAATACTTGGTATCAGCTCGATGGCGCTCCTGTGCACTCCACAAATGAAGTTAGCAGAGAACTGTATGCTATGTTTAAAGACAGATGCGTGGGGTTACAGGGACCTTGGAGATGGCCACCACGGTCTCCATATCTTACCCCACTAGATTTTTATCTTGAGGTGGGATCAAAGAAATAGTTTATAAAACGACAATCGATACTAAGTAGGACTTGCAAAATAAGGTGAAACCGGCATTTTATAAACTTAATCCAGCTGAAAATTGAAGAAGCCACCACTTTATAAGTTTTGTTTTGTGCACAACATTTTAAACACTTAACATATTAAAAACTTAATTTATTCTAATTAGGTTAATCTATTAGATAAAATCAATTTTTATTAAAATTTTTGGTACAGTATGATAATCATTATTAAAATTGGTTTTAAATGAAAAAGGATGAAAATGGGTGTAGGAATACCTTATATCGAAAAGTTCGAATTTTCGTGCCCTGTTGTATGATATCAATAATAAATAGGTTGTTCCATTTAAAAAAAGTGAATTTCGGACATTTTTATAAGTTGGCAACAAACTTTTTTTTCTGGACCACCCATCAATCAAATTCCTAAAGGTATTGCTTAACCGCAACCCAAATATCAGCTTAAAATTCTTCTAGAGTAGGGAAATTTAAGATTTTATCGTGGCCCATTTTTCATTAAAAAAATTGAATACTAATTGTTATCTCAAAAACCGCTACAGATAGGCATAAGAAAGTATCCGGAAAGTTAGTTAGAAATGAACGTAGATTCCAAAAACTGAAAAATATACAGGGTGTTCTATTTAAAATAGCAATGTTGCCACCAGTTTTGAGTAGAAGCGGCAACACCGCGTTGCCGAAAATAATTTAGAACGATAGACCAGAGTTCTACGTAACAAAATTTCTAAACGATTTTTGGTTAGCTCTTCAAAACCTTCTAATATATCATATCAAACGTGGGACACCCTATATATAAAGTATTTAAATATATTTTTAAAAAATATTTGCTAAATGCAAATAATACTCAGTTCTGTCGACACTGACAAGAATTAACAGA